>VUQH01011651.1:4937-16985 GCA_015106775.1 Etroplus canarensis
AGAATTATCACATTCTATCACTTACTCTGCTATGAAAGGTATCTCTTTCCTGCAGAATCAGGAAAAGCTCTGAAGACTAGCAACTGTTTAAGACATGCATTTAACCAAGGATTACATATGCTCTTCCTTATAAAACACCATAAATACTCAAAAGTGTTTGTTTTTTCCTACATTATTCCTGTGAAACCTTTCAATGCAGTGTTAGAGTGTGTGTTACAGACAACTGAGCTCTTTGGGCAAAATAAAATTTAGCATGAAAATAAATAAATAATTTATGTGACACAAAGAACTAATGCACACAAAAAAGCAACGGTAGGAGAGGAATTCTCCTCTGATCCAGGCTAATCAGCAGAAGCTCTGCAAGCTGGCACCAAACAATAGGTGATTTCATGTCTAACTTGCTGTATTGGAAGAAGCAGGGGCACTGGCAGGAAAAATAAACTCATCTGTTCTTCATCAAGGCCACACTAGTAATCAGGGGGGTGGAACATTAAAATGAATTACAAAGGGAGTGAAAAAGAAAGCCTGGGTGTATTACTACTCTTACTCTTATTCACAAACACTTTTACCTGCATGCACACACACACACACGCTCAACTGGCTGGTGCAAAACATTACAAAAAAAAAAAATACATGATCCAAAACTGAGAAATTCTGCCATCTGTGACACTAATTCACTGATGACAAGAGAAACAGAAGTTGAAAGAGGCTGTGAAAAATAATTACAAGGTAATATTACTAACACAAAGAACAGTTTTTTATCATTTACATAATCTAAATGGCTAAATAACTGGGTCCATCTTGCTCTTTGTACTCCGTCCCCAGGTTCCACGCAAGGATTAATAAGAAGGTGTTCTTTACAGCAGGTAGTTTACCTGGTCACATCCCCCAAGGTGAGCGGTCTCTCACCCTGCAACACAGGCTTTGAAGTCTGCCTACTAAAAATGGGTCTTCAATAAGCACCCTCCCCTTCCTTTTAGCCCCCCCCATTTTCTGTTGTGGTCACCAGGGAGTTAGTGGTTGGCCGACTGGCTTTTGAAGATTTTCTTATCAAAGACGTGTGAGTTTGTTATTAGCATATAAGAGCCAATTCTAATGAGATGCACACCTGAGAATTTTCACTTAGCTTGACACAAGTGGAGCATGACTGAAGGTTCTGCTTTGGAATCATAGCAGTACTGTAGATGAGGATCACCCGTTTCCTTTTCCCTTGAAAATAAAAAAATGATTGGACTAATCTATTCTTCAAATAAGCAAAGGGGGAGAAATTGTGAAGAAATAACAATAGCCATGATGTTGTAGCAGCAAGAACAGATGTCCTGAGCCAATCTACAGGAGGAGAGTTAAAGCCAAAAAAGGCATTTTTTTCATCCTTTGGCCAGGCAGGAGGAGAAGAGGAAGACCACAGAGAAGATTCACGGACGTAGTGAAGGAGGACATGCAGAGAGTTGGTGTGAGGGAAGAGGATGCAAGGGACAGGGTGAGATGGAGGCAGATGATCGAGACCCCTAACGGGAGCTGCAGAAAGAAGAAGAAGAGTTTACTGTCACAAATGCAGCACAGTGCAGAGATTAAATGCTGTACAAGAGTGGTACAAATGTAAAAATAGCAGCCAATAATTTCAATTGATGATAAACACCACTAGCACTCAAAAGTAAAAAACAGTGGCCACACTCGAGAACAATTTCATGTTTCCATTTAAGCAACATTATGCACCATACATAGGAAAGCTGTTAAATTGTGTTGCTCAAAAAGGGAGGAAGGAACTATTTTCTTGACAAGTTTGCACATAGTTTGTGTGAAATTAAATTATTTAAATCACGTCTAATTCTTCATCCAAAGACCCAAATTAAAAATGTAGCCATTCAAAAAGGCATTTAAAAGTTGGAAACATAAATAAAGCTGTCAAAACATGGCCATTTTTTACATTTTGGCTCATATAGATCACAGCTGCTTTTTTAATTGCGTGAGAGTGCCTGTACTTACTGCCGCATGAGGTAAGTGAAAGAAACCTGATGAGTGGGGCTTTGCTACAACAACGGTATCAAAAAGCTCACTGGAAATATGCTGGTGATTGTGGGGGCCACTCCATTGTTTTGGTAGAGATGACAGGACTGAGGCATACAGCCTAGCCATATTGCTTAAAGGAAGACCCCCTGCCAATCCCAGTGCAGCTCAGACCTCTGCAATCTTTCTTTCTTTACAGTGGTGGGATGAGCTGGTGATGCCCCAGCCATGCTTCACGCTCAGTCTGCTTCATTTATTTACTACAAGATCAAGCCCTCCTTCTCTTTAATAAAAATCAATTTTAAAAAAAGGTGGGGGGGCTGCTTATGCATATTTAGGACAATGCAGCTATCAAGTATTTGGTACTTTTATTTTAACAGTGTCTAAAACTGCAAATAAATTAATTGCTTAAGCTCTAGATCCGCATTTAAGCTAGAACTGAATTTACTTTTCGGCATTATAGTGAATTCATGACATGTCTAAAAGCCTGGGTAGTCATGATTCTAGTTCTTCTGATACAGAACTCTAAACAGTTATGTGCTAAAAATTATGGTAAGTGACTTGGCTCTAAATGTACGGAACACTTTAAATGATGTTGAAATTAACTTGAAATGAAAAGCCAGCTCTATAGATTATTGTCTATTGTTGTTTTGTTATGCTACAACAAAAAAACCATACAAAGGGGCTGATTCAGAAAGCCCTCTAACATGTGTAGCCTTTATCATCTAACCTCTAGTTTGGAATGCAACACATGGAATACTGACAAAAATATTATGGTTGGAAAATGTAATGGGTGCAGAGTGGAAACAGTAAGGAAATTAATCTAAAACTAGTGACCAGTAAAAGTTCTCAAACCACTCATTCAGATTAATCCACTTCTCTGCTGTCAATCAGTATACTTGGTATGTTGCAAACAGCCACATATACATATATAGATAATGCCATTATATTGCTAAATACTCTGGAGTATAACTTCTAAGCAGGCTTAAGTGGCAACTCAACTTTAATGCAATACAGCAGCTCAAACATTTGCCCTTTAAATTAATGTTGCCTCTTACATTGCTGTATGTGGGGAGGGGACCCACTGTGTCGAACAAAGCTCATTGTGAGTCTGGTGGAGGGAGAGACCAATCTAATCCAAATCTTCAGGTGTCCTGACAGAGGTTACAGCCTCTGTTGCCCCCACTGATAACAACAGGCACTCAACTGACCCGTCTGGACACGTGATCTGCTTGACATGAAACAAGCCTCAGCAGTTCCAGTGGCACAGTGTTGCTTTGGGAAACAGCTGCAGGGCATTACCAAAAGCAAGGGGGCCAGGCCTCTCCTTCTGCACTCCCCCACCTCTTTACTAGAAGGAGGAAGGGTGACACATTAACACTGGTTGCAGCAGATGATTTTCGGATTTTCTTTCAGATGTCTGTCTACCACATTCCAGATTGATGACGCACTGTTCTGCATGGTGACTCAGTCTTCATCCCAAATACTCCCCCTTCCCTTTCTGTACTTCCCATAGATAGAGCTAAATAAGCTAAACAGAGATTATCCACAAATCTCTTCAATAGCAAACCACAAAGCCAGAAAACATAGAATAATCACTGTATCAGGCTCTGCCTGCATTGCTGAGTTGCCTGCAACCTAATATGCAACAGGTGGAATTGTTTGGTCAGGATTCCGTCTCTAAACACTAATTTCCCCTTCTGTCCAAACAAACACAGCATTGCTGGGTGCCTCTCTGTCTCTCCCATGCCTTGTTTGAGGACAGAGCAAGCCCCAGACATCACAAAGCCAGTAAACAGCAGGCACACCATAAACAGCTACCTGCTCTCAGACTGTTGGTGAACTGCACTCAATGAGGTCTGGGCTTCACACACAGTTTCTAACACTTCATCACAAGTTTGGTGGACTTTATCACAGGTTAAACATGATGAAGCTCTTGAACAAACAAAAAATTTGATTAGGTTTCAGCAAAATTAGGACAAATCTGAAGACAATTCCTTTTGGAATTAGTTTTTTGCGATTAGACCTTAAGTTAACAATGACTTTCAATATTATCAAGCTGAGTTATTTTCACCATAATCCATGTTTATAAATGTTGATGATGATTTTTTTAAGAAGCATGGTAAATAAAATGAAGGAGCACTGCAATGTTGGGCATTTTTTTCCCTTAAGAATGACTCATTTCAATTAATTAACTAATCGTTTCACCTCTAAGAGTACTGTTGTAACAATACCAAGAACAATGAATGAGTGATACTGTTACAGAGTTTTGTGGCACAGGTGCCCAGACATGCATACTTGATGATGACCTCATCTCAGGATGTCTGTAAAGCAATGTTTTGCGAATTAATCTCTGCCTACCTTAATGTACAATGTCACTTTTTTAAAACCTGGGAATGCTTGTAGAAACTGCTGTATTGGGCAAGAGAAATGACTAATTCCTTTAGACGTGAAAAACAAGAGGTCTAAGAACTTGTAGGTACAGGCGTAATGTTGTTTTGCTATCTTTCTCAAGCTAAAGCTGGGCAAACAAAGTACGCAAGTTGTTTTTGCTACTCTTAAAAAAAAAAACTGAGTGGCCTTGGCTCCTTTCCTGCTGTAAGCCTGTCCAACAGCTGTAAATTTTAGGAGTCTGACCCAATCACCAGCAGTAACATCCCTTGCTACCAGGAGCTCCAGTGGCTAATCCAGCCCTCCCCATGACCACTGTCCTACACAAACATCTAGAGCCCATAACCATAAATCCCACCCCAGGAAACACACCCCAACCACAGGCTTACACAAAAACATCCTCCAGCATCACAGGGAACACTTACAGCCCAACAAATCTACCCTTTCTTTCTCCTAAGAGCAGCAAGCCATTAAACCATTATGTGCTAGATTTTAGATTTTCTCTCAATTGAAGGCACCACCTGCAAGTGGCCACTTCACTTGACACAGGAGCACTTGTGTGTGAAAGAGATATTTGTGGGAAGTATGTTTTTCACAGCGGTGCTCGCTTTATAACCGAGAAACAGGTCATCACACTGGAAAATCTTCCAAACTGGTCTTACTCTATAATAAAAGTGTAGAAGGACTATATATATATATATATATATATATATATATATATATATATATATATATACCAGCATTTACTCTGATGAGTCCACTCAACAACAAAGATGAAATATTTTTTGAATCAACAGAGGCCGACATTTTCAGCTGTCATGTAACCCCAAGACAACATGTTCTATGCAGAAAATGACCTTCAAGTATACACTGCTTCTAACGGTGAGTATTAAGGTAAACAAGCTGTGTACAACAGGGAACATTTGCTCCTTCAAACAACAACACAGTTACAGCATGGTACAGTGAGACACAGAACAATGCAGTTTAACTGGCGTATAACCAGATCTTATCAATGTCATGATGACACCAACAGTTTTCATAGTGGAACATAGACCTGTGAGTCAACCAGGCTCACAGGCCTATGTTCTGTTCAGTTCTTCTTCATTTAAAAACATTTTAATCCTCTTCTTACAAAGCACTAGATTGTGTGAAGAACATTGTCTTTATCTGTGATTAAACATACTGCACAATGAACACAATACAATGAGTAAAAAAAGTTTTAATGCCATGCTCTGCAACTGTGATTTAAGGTGTTTGTTCTAACCTGATTTGGAACTGGGTAAGCAGTGGTGGAAACTCTTGCACCTGAAGTTTAAACAACAAAATGAGAAACTTTGACAGAAATAATATATATAGACAGCAATCTATTGTCATAACAAGAGATATTTAAAGTTACAGCCTCACCCTGTTCAGCCCTTTTGGCCCGCACACTGTCCATAACTTCCACTGCACATTTCTGAACACACATTCCTAAAATTGTTTTGGCTTGATGAAGGACAAAGTAGTGAGGTCCTTGGAAAATTTCAACATATTTTGGGGGGAAAAACAGATAATTTACCATGAAGTTTGAAGCTGTTTTGTTCCTTTATGATCATTACAATAAAAGCAAAAAAAGTGAAATGGTAATCAAGCTTACTGCCCAGCTTGTGGCATTCATTCAGTGAAATATTTCTTCAGATACCTTAAAAACAGGTCCTCTTTCCCCCATTTTATTTTGACTGTCATTTCAAGGCAAACTTTGCTATACAGCTTCTTATTAATTGTTGACATGCCCTCAAATTTCAAGTGAATTTATTTTGCAAGGTTTTATTATCAATGTGCCTCACACCTTCGAGTCGTCTATTGAAGGCACTATAGCTACAAGTGAACGTTTGTTCAGAAGGAATGCAGAGTATGCAGGAGAGTGGGGGGATGGGAGGGGGAATAGCAGCTTGGCTGTGTGTAGAGGACTCCTTTTTCATACCGATTAAAACCATTAACTAAACTGTCTTCTGCAGCTGAATATAAAATGTGAACTTAACGATGAAGAGCATTTTCTGACACTTTCACAGCAGTTTAACCATTTGACCCTGAAATGCTGTGCACTACATTCGTACTATTATACACTGTCAGGCTCATTACCCTGTGAGGCTCATTCAGTCCTCACAGGGTAAAAGCAAAAGAAATACTTAACAAAAGAAAACAAAATAAAATGCTTGACTTCAACATTAAGAATAATCAAATGCAAGGATTATTTGTGATTTGACTCATGCATCACTATATTAATGTGTTTTTGCCTCAGTTTTTGACAAGCTACAGTCAAGTGAAAAGAAAACTTTATGTTTCACGTGACTATATGTACTCAAGTCATGCTATTTTTCTTCCGTCTCCACCTTCTTTTCAAGAAAGATGTGTGCTAAACTGTATGGTGAAGTACGTGTACATGTTAACACTTCATTATTTACCATTTTGGGAAAGCTGCAACTACATTTACATCAGAATCACCAGCACCATTATGAGTGTGATGCAGAAGGTTAAACACAGTAAAGATTCAATGATTATGGGGCCCTGCGAGTGGATAAAGATAATTTAAGTCAGCAGGAGCATGGGAAAAAGGGTCACTGACTCAACCAAAAAAATCATTCACCCTCACATGCTTTTCTTGGGCTATACTCTTTGACAGAGTGTTTATTATTAGGCAACTATTCTTGTGCGTATTGTCACTGCGGGCTAAGACAAACTGTAAATGTGCACCACAATCTATTATTTGTGAAGTTAATGGTGTGTGCATGGCTGGTCTAGTTAATTCAAGCCTATGGTCACTGATAGTTCCTGAGGGTTTCCATAAACCAAACATGCTGTGTGGTAATGCACTGCCTCCAGCTAAAACATAGAAGGAGCTGTAAGAGGAAAAATAAGTATATTCCAAGGTAAGGTTTTCTCTGTTTGAGGAGATGTGTGAGTCACACTGATTTAAACCTACCCATCTGTAATGGGAATAAAAGTTTGCAAGATATCAACAGAGTACACACCTCTTGTGAGAAAAAAAGCACAGCACTCCACAGAAGAGAATAACAGAAGAGCTGACATGTGCCTTGGTAACCTCCTCCCCACCTTTCTCAAAATCTTCTTCCTGTCGTGGCGAGGCTGTTTGTCTATTCAAGCAATAGACACCAAAATGTCTGCTGCTAATCGAACAACAATAACAACACTGTAGGCACAGTAGTCTTGCCTGTAACTCAGGCAGGAAGTACAGTATGTATTTCCCATTAAGAATGATGTGGCTTCACTGCAGGATGTAAATACAGACCAATTCAGTTTTGTAAAAAAAAAAAAAAATTGTAAAATTTTATTGGAATATAGTTATAGTTAAAATTTTAAGTATAATAAAATTCAAAAGAATTAGTTTCTTTAATCTAGAAAACACTTAGACCTAATAAATTACACTAAAACTCAAACAATTTAAATCACACATGACTATTAATCTGTGCAAAGAGTACTACATTAAAAGAGATTTTTTACTTCAAAGCACTATGTGTTGGATTCTTGCTTGCTAACTTTAAAAGAAAGAGAACTATGTTTGATTCTGTCTTATTGTATGTTTGTATTCACAGCCTCTACTTTAAAAAAGAAGTATTTATTAACATGTTTGATTTCTGTTACCATCTTTTACGCTTCTTGCTGCCAATTACTAATTAAAAATGACTCATTGTTTACTGCTGAATGAACCGGAAACCACACTGTAGTAACAGCATCATGCATCAGTTGGTCTGCCATTCTGCTCTTGTCAGTGTCTTAGAAAAATGAAGAGCAATAATAAACTGCTAATCCAAATGATATTATGGGGTCATACGATATGATTTTATACCTGCGGATGAAAAAGGGCTACTGTTATTGGGGAGGCAAATACTCCAAATGCTTTTGTGATGGCTCAGAATAACACTCAGCAGGACACAAACCAAGTCTCTCTCACAGAGGTCTTCCTCACTACCCCCAGCTAGAGGAATTGCTAAACAACTTACTCCTACTACCAGACCTACAGTCAAACGTGTGTGTGTATCTTTTAGCAGTACAGGAAAAGATAATGTTAACACAGTTTTACACATGCATTAATTCTAAAGAAGGAAATAGCACCATAACATTATCTTTTATTAATTATTAAACTGAGGACTTAAGTTTTTCACCATTTGCTACATAACAAACCCAGGCAATTTCATCAACCCTTTGAGCTCTAGTGGACTTTAACTAGCATACAGTAAGCTACTGTCAGTGTTTATGCTAGTAGAGTGTCTGTCAAACAAGTGCCAAGCATTCAAAGCCAGCTAACCAAGTGAGAAAAATCAGAAAGAAAGTAAGAACCCTGTTTCTGTTCTGGTCTACGCTCTTCTTGTATTCTTGTGTGTACAGTACATAGCAGTGGGTGGGTGAGTGTAGAAGCCGTTAAGCTGTTATCACACTGACGTGCCACAGGTGGTTTTGCTTGTATGTCATGGTGGCAAACTTCGGGTTGTAATATCGTAAGGAAATACACCAAGCATTTCTGGACACTTTGTTTAAAGCATTTTGCAGTGGCTTGTGCTACTACATTTCATGGATTTTGATGGTGTGACATAGTACTAATGATTCAAAGGAAATATATTCACTTTTAGTACTGCTAGAAAAAGCTGATAGTGTGTGGCATTTGTGAATACTTTGGACAACCAGCCAAACAAAGAAACATGATACCATGACAATATGTGTACAGTATATGGACAGAAGTATTGACATCCCATTCTAAATCCATATGCATGAACATGGGGTGGGTCCCTCCTTTGCAGCTATAACAGCTTCCATTCTTCTCAGAAGGCTTTCTACAAGATTTTGGAGTATGGCTGTGAGAATTTTTGCCCATTTGTCCAGAAGAGCATTTTTGAGGTAAGACAATGAAGTTGGACAAGAGGCCCTGGCTCACAATCTGGGCTATGTGTGGGCCAGTCAAGTTCTTCCAAATTAAATAAAACACCTGAATCAGTGACTAAATGCTATGGCCCAATACTATTGTCCATGCAATGTACATCTATGGTGGAATATACTGACAGAGAACTTATAGCTTCAAGTTTTAGTTTCTTAGATCAAGGAGAAAGAGTTGCTTTTCTACTCCATTGGTCAGCCCTCAACATAAAGATAAAAGACAGAAATACGCTGTCCTCAGACTGACAACTCCTGAGACATGAATGTTATTCAGCTGCTTTTTGATTTCAAATACTCAGGCAAAACGAACTTACCTGCTCTTATCAGGTCAGTGACATTGCCCTCTCAACCATCATCTAAATGCAATATACTATATTATCCACTCCTGCCTCGGCTTATATGCTAGTCTGCGATAGCAATGAAATCATACCCGACTACGATGTTCTATCACAAAATAACCTCAAGAATGTCCCTGGTATCTGATATTAATGGCACAGGTACTATCACCGGGGTGCATTTTCTTTCATCATCTGTCGTTTTACAGTTCCCTGACTTCCACACTCCCTGCACAGAATTCCCGCATTCCAGCTCTACCTGAACTCACCTTTATGCTGGAAAGCTTCTTTGAGGTTGAGCAGCACATCTGCAAACAACCGCACATCATTCACCAGCTGCATTACATACTCCGAGTCCACTCCTGGTGCCCCCATTAGACGGGAAGTAAGCCCCATTGTGCTCAGAGGGTTTGAGTTCTTTGAAGTGCGGCCCATATGCCAGGTCTTGGTTGATCCAGCTGACAGAGATTCTAAGTGGGGGTTGGAATGGTTCTGTGGCACTCCCTGGGTGTGCTTTGTCCCTCTACCACCACCACCCCCGCTGCTGTTCCGTAGCATCCCAGCAGCCAGTGCAGCTGCAGCCCTTTACAGGGGATTCAACAGGCCGACTAGCCCCTGAAGTCACCACGCTGCCTTAGTCCCTGGACAGCTGAAAGACAGAGAATGATGAGTGAAAATGATGAGGTGGGGGGTTTAGAGTCCAAAGGCATTAATCTACTTTATCACAAAATATATGTTGGACCTCTAAAGTAACCACATGAACCAGTCTATACAGTATCATCCTATCTACTTTAATAGCAATTATACATACACAACACATACTACTGACTCTAATGGTCACAAAAGCAATAGTATTTTCCTCACGTCCTTTTAATATCTCTAAGTTATTTTTATTGTTTAGTCATTCTGTTAGTCATTTTCACCTAACTGCATCTTTTGTTGATGCACCTAACTGCATCTTTTGTTGTTAGCAAATTAAGCAAACGTAAATTGTAAAAGTAATGCTGTCTTTCAGGCAATTTCATAAAAAACAGACACTACGCTTTTCTTTAAAAAGGTCAGGACGACATTAACTTACAAGACGTGTTCACAAAACTCTAGTTCTAAATAAAACCATGCCACCTCTAATGTTGTCTCCCCGCAATTTACGGTACGAAGAGATGCTACTTCACCGGTAAAGGCAGACGACCCGGGGTACAAACTGCTTTGCTGGCACAGCCAAAATACGCTCTCTAAACTCACCTGCTTGGCTATTTGCTATCATAACGGCCACAATATCCACACCAAACGTTTCTTAATGAAAACAGCGACGACAATAAAGCGTCTCCGTTAGAAGAGAACAAACCCTAACAAAGGGAAAAAAGTTGTCAGCTTTAGCCGACTGTACTTCGAGAAGTGGCTGACTATAAGCAACGCTCCAGTCAATCGCAATTTACCAGTCGGCTCGTCACGTGAAGTTTCAGCTGTGTTTTGATTGGCTAGAACCTCTTGGAGGATAGCTCCGTGATGCGTTCATGTGCTGGATGACGTTTTTTTGATTTTAAACTACAGGATGGCTAGGGCGCAGCTGGTTTAAGGTACTATAATGTGTCTTCATTGGACGCGGGCTAAATTTAAGGGGAGATTTTGATATTTTATCTTGTTCTGTTGTCTAGAATATGTAACATTTAGAAGGTATACGATCACTTATTTTGATCGTATCCGATCAATCGTATACGATCATTTACATTATACAGATAACCCCTGAATGTGGTGGGTTCTGGCGTTTTCAGAACCAGACAGCATCATTCAGCTAAATAAAAGGTAAGTCACATACACAAATATACGCAGTACACCGTGCAATGAAATGTGTTTTGGTATGTGCATCTAGTTACAAAGTGACCAGTAACAAATAGACAATAAGCATAGAAGATCGTAAAAAAATAACACTATGTTTTAAAAATGTACAGAATATACAGTGAAATGTAAAAAAGTAAACAAATGAACCAAAAATCTACAAATGATGTATAGTTGTGCTGTTGAATATATTTTGAATGAATATATTTTAAAAAGTGCCAACAAGTACATAAATAAAAAATGATGCAAACAGTACATGTATATACTTAAATAAAAAGGAGAACTAAAAAGCATGTCATAAGGATAACATTACTTATTTCCATAGCTGACCTTAGTCAAATGTACACAAAATGACTAACATGCATCTAGCACTAGCTTTTAAGAATAACATTATCGCAGCAGCTTAAATTATCACAGGAAGAACTGTTACACATTTTATCACATTTGTTGGTACAAAAACTTTTTACATTTAACTCTGAAGACATCTTTACTCTGAGAACATTTAATACTGACAGGTAATGAGTTCCACAATTTTACACTGTTATATTTT
>VUQH01011653.1:5176-17194 GCA_015106775.1 Etroplus canarensis
CATAAAGAAACAAAGTATAAAGGAAGAACAGAGAAAAGAAACAAGATGAAACAATGTATCAATGAAGAAAAGCCAAATAAGGATGAAAGAAAGTACAGAAGCCAAGAAAGAGCTACAAAGAAAAGAAAAAAAAAAAAAAAAAAAAAAAAAAAAAAAAAAAAAAAAAAAAAAAAAAAAAAAAAAAAAAAAAAAAGAAAAGAAAAAAAAAAAAAAAAAGGGCCCCAAAAAAAAAAAAAAAAAAAAAAAAAAAAAAAAACAACCCAGACATAACAAAAGAGAGACAAAAACATCATCAATTCACACAAGAAAAGCTGACCTTAACACACAGTCACAGCTTTTATAGCACCTACAATTAGCATTAATTATCACTGTTATTAAGAGACAGAATTAAACAGAAAAAAATAAACTGCCTACTTTTGTCAACTCTTCGTCTCATCAGGCTCGACCTTCTCTAAAACTTGTATGTATATGCATGATCTGAAGGTTGCGTGTTTATGTGTGGTCAAACATTTTTTTTCCCTTGGTTTGTCACAGTGAAGCTGGTTTATCGATTCATATCATGTATGTGTCAAATCATCAGAATTTGTCAGCAAGTCCTTGTGACAAAATAGAGAAAGCAAAACTGTGTGGCAGGAGTTAGAATTTAGAAAACAGAAGTGAGATTATGAACAAAGTTCCCCTCCCAAGAGACATACTGACAGCTAATCCCTGAATATGCAAGGGTTTCCCCCCAAAAAAAGTAATATCACCAGCATTGTAATAAAAAGGCTTTTAACCAGTATTTTTTAAGCTAAGGTTTAATTTACTTACTACAAAAAACACTCTTCTGTTTATCAAATGGCCAGAAATAACAGAAAAATGCATGACCTTCTCTTAATTGAGGCAGCACAGACTCATGGCCTTTATTACATGTGGACCAATCATGCTTACATACATCACCACCCCAAAAGGCTCATTTTAAGCCAGGAAAACCCCTGATATGTCCCAGGGGTCCCCAGCTTGAGTAATGTTGGAAGAATAAAGCAGCGACTCAGATTCCTACTACATTACCCGGACCTGTTAGGAAAATAATCAGCACTGTTACAAAGCAAAGTTACAAGAGCGGGGAACACAGAAGGCATGGAAACAGCATGGCAGGGAGGAAGACCAAGGGACTGAAGGGTGCTGTAAGTGGAAAAAACAGTATGGTACAAAAGCACTTAATAGTGGAAACACTGTTCGAACAGCAGGATCACAGCCTGAAGCCCCACAGCTGCCCCCAGCACTGACTCTGCTCATTGTTTTTCTACTCTGTTTCCTGAGGATGTGGGGCAGGCTCTGTTGCCTAAGCGATGAGGTCAGCCACGCAGCTCTCTCTTCCCCAGACCTAGAACAGGATGGGTGTGGAAGTCAGGAACAAGACTGATTTACAGTCAGGAGCTTCTCTCTAGGCTAGCAAGCGAGCCCACTGGTTAGGGGCGGTATGCACCAGCCCTGCAGCTCTCATAGGGTGATGATAGCTAGCCTGGTAACACTAACTCTGCTGTGGAATTACTAGGACACAGAACCCACTTAAGACCTTCTAAGAGTTTTTGGTATGCTGTGTAAACGCTGTAAACATTTAAGACAGCTGCTTACATCTCAGCCAACTCCTATGACCGTCTCGAGAATAAGGCGTTCCTGTGCAAGGTGATCAACAGTTACTGTTACAGTAAATCTTACAGGACTACTGTGTGTTTACAAAAGGCCTGCCTATAAGACTTTGCTGTGTTTCATTCCAAAGAGCCACCACATGGGCCTCATTATGTCAGCAAAATAAAGCCGAGTGGCTCCCACTGTTTTAAAGTCTCTCTTTAAACAATAAATAGCACCTGCCCTCTGTTTCTTCTCAGATGATTGCAGAAATAAGCAATGTTTATTCTTTCTTTAAACTGTCTATATAATGCTCTTGGGTTTTTGTCTTTCATTTAGTGCGTTATGCATCATTTTGCACATGTAAAAGATCTGGAAAATTATAAAGCCCAAAATGTTTTGCTCTCCCACAGTAAACAACTGCCTAAATGTCTCCTTAGCAGTTGAGGCTTTACTTTTTGTGACATATCTCTGTTACAATGTAACACATTTACATAGTACACATAGACACAGTGGATAACTTTTATTTTTGATGGCTCAACACAACAGGTGATGAACAGATTAAAAAAGGTGGACGTACCCACCGTGACATCACCCATTGATTAGTGAAGTCCTGTTATGAAGCCTCAAGCTAAGCATTTTCCCTGCTGTGGTACTGGTGTTTTTAAAGTGGACGTGACAAGATAGGGGTGGATGTGACAGTGAAACCACACCTCCACTGGCTAACAACTTGTGACTGCCAAGAACTCTACCCAAGAGCATACCCCGGTTAATTCTCTTGTCTGACTGTAATAATGACAACAATTTATATACTTAACACAATGATTCATTCAGTATGACCTGAAACTAGCAAATGAGCCATAAAGTCATCTATACAACCAGAGGGCTCACCCTTTGCTGGACACCAAAGAATGCAGGATTAGGCCACTTGCAGACTGACTTCACTTGTTAGACCCAAAACCTACACCCATAACATGCTATGGTGTTCAAACAGTTAGCAGATAATATGGTTAATGCTACCATTTGCATTACTATTAACTAAAACTGTGTCACAGCTATAATGCCAAGGGATAATCAGAAACTGAGTAAACTTAGCATTATAAGCATGAATAAATATAACAGCAATGAATACTCAGCCCTGGTTTCTACAGCTGTCCACGTCCACAGCAGATTATCAGATCAATTGTCAACAGAGCGGCAGTTTCAAATTTATTTTATACCACGGGCCACATACAATCTAACTGCATCTAAAGGGGGCCAGACCACTAAAGTGATTACCTGTTAACTTATAAAAGGAAAACCCACCTTGAACGGTTCCCCTTACTTTTGGAGTAAAGACATTTATCCAGACATTTAATCCCTGAGATAACATAAGAAAAAGAAGTACAATTTCAAGACTATCTTCCACATTGTAAAGGAGCGCTGCAGTAATAAAGCAAAGAACCGAATGAGCATGGCTCATTGGCCTCACACTGTAAGAAATGAAGGACTTAATCCTGTAATTAAAAAACAGAAATTATCAGTAAATTCACAGAAAATGTCCTATTTTTACTGTGCGAACACCAGAAAGGCCTATTGTAAACAGTGAATAAAAGGGACTTTTCTGTTATTAATTTGAAAACTGAATAAAGAAAAAACTACAACCTCAATTCCATAACATAATGCAATGCTTTACAAATCTCATGAACCAATATTTGATGTTCATCTTCCTCCAGCTCTTTCTTTTCAAAACGGTCACTGGAATCAAAAGGTCCCTGGTTCGATTCCAGATGGGGGCACAAGTCCCTTTCAGCATGGAAGGTTGCATCAGGAAGGGCATCTGGCTTAAAACCTCTGCCAATGCGGATCAATCCACTGTGGCGACCCTTTGGGGATAATACAAGGGAGTAGCTGATGGTACATTTACTAAAAGTTTTCTAGCCTTTTGTTGCGCCTGTAACAACTTTTCTGAGATGAGGTGCTGCCATCAAATTCAAGATCAGCAAATCATTTTCATAAAATAGTAAAATGTCTCACACATTTGATGTTTTCTATGTTCTTTTATGAAGAACACATTGGTTTATGATATTTGCAAATGACTGCATTGTATCCTTATTTATATTTTATACAGCGTCCCAACCATTGTGGAACTGGGGGTGTAATTTTCTTTCTTGATTTCTTACGTTGGTGTATGACAGGCCATGGGTTCTGTATTAGTCAGTAAGAAGACTGTAAAACTGATGAGAATACAGCTAAAGGTGTAAAATTTATGCCCTCCGGATTTGAAATCTCCACATTTTCCAAAACCATCCAGTGGGCCAGATTAGACCATTTGGCAGGCCAGTTCTGGCCCACAGGCCATACATTTGACACCCCTACTTTAGACGAATCATGTGCCTACACTGCTAGATTTACAGTAGATAATGTAACACAGTCTGCCAAGCATTGAGCTGACGAATCAGAAGAGTCCGAGCCTTAGAGAGACAGAAGCTAAAAAGAAGCATTTCAGGTAGATGAACATGAGGCGTGGCAGCAATGTAACGCTGATGTTTTTTGAAATTAGAAAATTTTACTGAGCTCTAAATGAGCACAGCCATGAAACTATATTTCTTTCAGCATTATAGTTGTTTAGCTAAGGGAAAACAAGTTTTTATTTTGTAGTGTAAACAAACTGACTTGAGCTGTGCTGGATGAACAAACATAAGGGCCCCTCTCTGATCCTGGTTCCCAATATTAGTTTGGCCTTAAATTGACTAAATGTATATTTATGTGCAACTTAGGAGAATTAACACAGATTTCGCAAGACAAAGGCCAAAAATTAAGAAACTGCCTTTAGGCGCTTAAAATTTTAAGTTTATATTGTGCTTTAATTTTATATACTTAACATATGTAGTAATTAGGGGTAGGTTCCTACTTTGTCCAGTCATTCATCTTTCAGTTTCATTCACTGGTGATTAAATAATCACTAACTCACTGGGACAAACCAAAAACAGATTCTGTTATTCAGTGTTATTCTTGGGTTAGTTGTGACCATTCAGTGTAATGCCTTTTCGTATTAACCTGATATGTTCAGTGTCAAAATGCTGAAATGGAAGAGGGGGTTTACAGCGCACTGAGTGAGGTCAGCTTTCCCGAATCTCACAAAAGCGTCAGGAATTCACAGAGAGCTGAATGGTAGCGGCACACACCCCACAAACATGCAACACAGTACAGGCTAACAGACACCACACTGCGACACATATGGTTTAAAGTCCACATCTGGGTGAGGATTCATCTCAGCCACATCAGTAGTGAATTGTGAGGCAAGGCCTGGCTGCCACCTGGTTACCAGCCTTGACAGTATAAGTGGTATAGTTTTTACCTAGTCTGTGTCTGTTATCATACCAAAAGTGACCACTGATTCACCTACTCTAGTGGGAACTACAGAGGCCATGACTGTTTTGGCAGATGTTTATATGTGTTTACATTGCTGTCACACAGTCTTTGGCATTGGTAATGTATTTGTAATTTCCCTTAAGTATCTGCATCTGGTGTATAAACATAATATTTTCCATGATGGGTGTAGTCCAGGCATCATGGCTGGTGTGATCGCATCGCAAGACGGTCTCTCGTTTGCGCTTGTATGATCAGTGCTGACAGGCTGATCAGACAGGTCCTCTGGAAAAATCTTACTCAGAGGAACAAAAGGAAAAGAGTCCTTACACTATGCTGAGGGAATTCCCTTCCTTGAGTGGTGAGCAACACCAGATCAATATACAAAAAGAATGCAAGAGGGTAAGGAGGTCTCTAAACAGTGAGCTTCAACACCAGAAACTGTGTGTGCAGGTAACTAAAAGTACAGTAAACCACATCATGAATTATTTACAAATATTTACACTTGTTTGCTTTTGCATACTTAGGGAGGATGTGGGATGACTGTGATTGTTAGGCTACCAGACCACAAAGGTCAAAGTTTTTAACAGTCTCAAAGTGTCAGTGATTACTAGAGGACCCATGTTTCAAGGAGACTGGCTGAAACCAACTTCCTCCGCTCTGAAGGCAGCGTATACAGAGTTGAGAGTGGCAGCAGGAGGTGAGTCATGACCCAGAGAGTATTTGGCCTTGGACCCTGACACAGAGTGATCTTCGAAATTCCTCAGCAGCCTCACCCCCTCCGCCGGGCCTTCAGTGAGACTGCAAGCTCCTTCTCAACCAACAATCAATCCTTTCAGT
This sequence comes from Etroplus canarensis, assembly GCA_015106775.1. NCBI lineage: Eukaryota > Metazoa > Chordata > Actinopteri > Cichliformes > Cichlidae > Etroplus > Etroplus canarensis. Next base: position 10,979 of record VUQH01011653.1, read on the forward strand.
GGTATACAGCAGCGAGAGCATCTAATGTGCCCTCGAAGTATTCTCACAGGAGACTAATGTGAAATGTGTTCCATCATCTCTCCACTTAAACAATTCACAAATCCATTTTACTGCTGATCTACTTCAGGAGATCAGAACATTCCTACAGATATTTGACTGGTGAAACAAGTTATTTATGCTGAATTAGTAAGATAAAAATAGAAAACTAGTCAGCTGCTGAAAACTATAACAGAATTAGAAGCTCAGAAGTTCAGTGTTAAAGGTTATAGACCGACAAAAGTGGGGCACAAACAAAAATAGACAACCCTAATAACGTCAAAGGCAGATAAAACCTGCAATGCTACCATAAAGTATTAGCTGATCAGCTAATCAATTGATCCAAGAAAAACACCAAAAAATTTAAATGGGTAAAGATAACAAATGTGAGATTTTACTGTTTCAGCTCATAAAAACTGAAGTTCTCAACAATTAATTGTGACTCACAAGCTATTTGAAGGCATCACAAGTTTACATGACTTGTGATTGGTCTTGAGGAATTTTTCTCCAGTCTTTCTGAAGGTCTATTAAAGTTTTTCTCTGGACACTGGCTGCTTTTCACTCATTTCCAGTCCAGTCCTTATACCTGACCAGTTTCAGAGGAATGCTTTTTGTTTGTTGAGCCACTTAACACTGACCTATGAATTATTCAAGCATAAAAACGGCATCTAACACAAGGGATGAATTAGTGCTGTGTCTACACATAACAAATTAGCAAAGAACTGATTTTAAACTAGATCTTTAAGCACTCTGTTACTAGCAGCTAGTTGCAAAACACATCATTTGTTCCCATTTGTTTAGCTGAATCTACGAAACTACAGAGCATTTAGCCAAAAATTTGGCATATCTCAGTATGGTGTGCAGTGTGTGAAAGAATGTGAGAAAACTTTATATATGGAGGACAAAAGAAGATGTGGTAGGCCTAAAAACCATCTACATCAGATGAATAGTATCTGAAAGTCATGGCCTTAAGAAATAGGAAAAAAAATCCATCAAAGACCTGGCATCTGATTAATCTACTGTTCACTCAATCCTCATAAGAAATGGTCTCAGTGGAAGGGTGGCTGTCAAAGAAGCTATTCTTAAGAAAGGGAAACTGTGTTTAAAGGCAGAGGTATCCCAGATTACACAGGAACTAGACTGGAAACCTGCGGAAATGGGTCTTATGGAGTGATGAATCCAAATTTAAAATTTCTGCTTCAAATCACTGTCAATATACATGGAGATCAGGAGAGAGGTAAAACAGGGAGTGATTACAGCCATCTGTACAAACATGGTGGAGGTTCTCTCGTGGTTTGGAGCTGGAGCTGAGCCAGCAGTGTTGGGGATCTCATAAAAACTGATGGAATTATGAACACAGAAAAGTACTATCAATTTCGATTCCCAATGCAATACCATCTTGAAAGCATCTCAATGGCAAAGGCTTCATTTTTCAGCATGACAATGAGCCCAAACACACTGCCAATCCAGTCATGGACTTGCCTACCAAGAGCCCATAGCTACAACTTACAGGCTATAGGACAGAGAGCCTCCACAAGACAGACATCTGAAGCAGGTAATGGAAAGGGAATTTGAATATTACTTTCAACCATTATCAAACAGGTAGTAAAATGTAGTAAAAAGATGCCTGTTCCTGTGGCTCTGTGGATTTGGGATGCATGGAGACAAGTATTGTCCTAACTGAAGGGGCCACTTGTTATGTCAAAGTCACTTTTGCACTAGCTAAATGTTCAAAGATAGTGGTGATGGAGACTTGAACTCAGGTTAATATTTTTATAATGAAGACAGTTTTGCTGAAAAATAAAATAAACAAAGTCACAAAGAAAATGATAAATAATGATACCAGTAGCTATCAGATTGATATCAGCAGATACGCAGCTCCCTAAAAAAGGAGCTATTCTTACAACAATTCCAGCAAAATTTGCAAAGAGTTTTCTGTTTCCCATAATCCCAGTTTGGTCTTGTGCATGTGTTTTTTTGTAACTGAAACTTTTTTTATTTTGTTAAACTTCAAAAGACAACACAGTTCTACGTTTTTCCATTATGTACATCATGCCAACAATTAATGTACAACACTACTTGACAACAGAAAGAAAGAGGGAGAGAAAGAACAACAAAAGGGCAGAAAATACAAAAGAAAAAATATGTATTCATATGTTGTCAGATACAGAGAAATCCTACAACTCAAATATGCAGCCACATCCTCAAAGCGTCCCACTAACACCATCAATAAGACTCCATCCCAATGAAAATTTCAGCAGACCATTATCATCATCAACTCTGGCCAGCATTCTTTCATATGATACAATTTTTGACATATTTTCGATTCAATTATTAAAGTTTGGCGGAAAGTGTATCTTTCCATACTCTAAGGATAACTCCTGCTGCTGAGATCACCCCTACTTTTATCATCACAAAATCAAATTTTGATGCAATGAGTGAAACCGACTGGTCTCCTAATAGACACAACCTTGGTGACATAAGAATCAAACCCAACCATTTCTTGCTCTTTTGCCCATCTCTGGTGGCGCCCTGTGGCTTCATGAATAAATAAACAATAGATATTGTGGCTTTAAGGCTTTCATTTTAATGATCATTCCTATAAGAGATTCTTTAAATCTTCATTTGTAAAAACGTGTAGCCTATATTTTGACTAAAAAACTGTTTTAATATGTGTTTCATAGTCATCATTTATCACTTGGCGTTTTATCCTCTTCATTTTGCTGAACCTTACTAGTGGCAGTTAGCATGATATATACACATAAGTAGTCCATGGATAAACTTGTTTGCTCTCACCGCCAAAGCTGCTGGCTTACCTGCATGATTGATCTGCAGCTGGATTAAACTGAAATTGGCCTTTCTTTAACTTTTACTATTTTTTTAAAGCTATTAGGCTGCTTTATGTATCCATTATTATCAAAGCAGGCTACTATTAATTTAATTAATTTGCACAGGAACTTATAATTGCTCTGTTTTCTTTGCAATAAAAGAGATACAAGAATAAACAATTTTTTTTTTAAATTTTAGTTCCATAATTTCATAAATGCAACAACAAAATGGTATTTTTGTAATGAAAGTAGTTGCCGGTTTCAAAAGATTAAACTTTACAAACTATCAGTAACATCAAAAAGCAAATTGGTACTTAATAGTAGTGGTGTTGAAAAAAGATTCAGTATCATATCGCAATATTGTACTGATACAGGCATAACAAACACTGATATCCTATCATAAAAATTGCAAATACAAATTTTATGTTTTAGTAGCAGAATGATAAAAGCAATTTTTTCAGTCCACCTTCATAATCTATGTATATTTTCAAATTCTTCACTTGCTGAAGGGGCTGCATACCTTTTGCTGTACAAGCTGTAGTGTTCAAAATACATGAAATGGTACATTATACCACATATTTGAATTCAGTTAAGCTGGATGAGACCGTAATATAGTTTTGGTGAGAGGGGCTTGTGCCCCCACCTTGAATCAAACCAGGGACCTTTTGCTTGTAAGGCAAATGTGTAAACCACTACATTACGAGGACACTTGTTTTTGTCATTTATGGCAGGTTTTAATTACAGTGTGGGTCAGGCTGTCTGCTTGACAATCTAATTTTGTAGCAATTAAAATGACATAAATGAGAGGAACAGTCAGCGATACAGGCAAAGTTTCAGTTTAGTGATATAATCTGCAGTTGAAGCGTAGTGGTTTACAAATTTGCCTCACAAGCGAAAAGTCCCTGGTTTGATTCAAGGCTGGGAACACAAGCCCCTCTCACCATGGAGGGCTGTGTCAGGAAGGGCATCCAGTGTAAAACCTCTGCTAGACTACCAATGCGGATTAATCTACTGTGTCAACCCCTTGGGGAGAATACAAGGGAGCAGCAGCACATCGCAAATTTTTTAAAATCACAATAATATCATATCATGAGTTAAATATCATGACAGTGCGGGGCCTCTAGTGAGTCCCCACCTCTACTTAATGGGTTCAATAAATATGTTTTGCAGCTCCGTACAGGTTTTTTTGGTCAAAAATTGGTCGTAAATGGCTCTTTTGATCGTAATGGTTGCTGATTCCTGCCCTATACAATCTAAACATTTCTCCCAAAAAGGGCCAGCCTGTATCTGACATTTCCAACATAAGTTAAAGGGCATCAAACCTATTCTATGGAGTTTAGAGGGAGTAAAATGAAATTTATGTTTTAAATTATACTGTGTAAATTTTCCCCAAGCCCCTCTTATGTATTCTTTAGAATTTGAGAGGGTTCTATACCACTCCACCTCACTTATATCACAGCCCACATCTTTCTACTAAGTGATCCTCCAATTCTGTATGATGCTTTTTGATGTGAAATGACTATATGGTAAGTGTGTATGCATCACTGGCAGTTAAGTTTGCTCTGTCACACTGGAGATTCATTAGAAGTCAGCCAAGCCAGGGCTGAGCTCACATTGTGCTGTACTGAGCAGTCTAAATGGGGAGGCCTGTTGACTCCACCACTTCAAAGCTGGAATGAATAGCCTTGGGCAAGAGTTGAGGAGGTAACGTTAAAGCTCGATGTCGAAGTGTCAGTAAATGACCCCTCCCTCTGGCACACATACTGATGAAAATCAGTTGATATAAATGAGCGGAACAGCGTGGTATAATCCGCAGAGAGGGAGAGTTAAAAAAGTGAGCAGAGTTGGAGGCTAGCAATGTCCAGCTGCTAACTTACTACGTTGCCTATTTAAAACAAAGTGACGGAAAAAGTCAAAGGCGTCCAACATTCCCTGTTTCGGTCATTGCTGTAAAATTTCTGTCAGGTATTAGCTGGCTTTTCCCGGGTAAGACAAGAGACCCACCGTGAACAGAAACAGCCTTTTCAACATAAAATCTCGTCGTAGCGTTGACTCTCCTCCACCCTGCTACCCGCTCCAAACTGAGGACACAAAAACCACCAGCTTTTCAATAACAGCTTCACGACTTACCTAAATCGTCCATAACGGCTGTCTGCTTTTGTCCTGCGTCAGTTTTCTGTTTGGAGAGCTTGCAGAGTGTGTTCAAAGTCTGATTTTTCCTCTTCAAACTTTAATACCACCGCTCTGGAAGTTGGAGAGTCAGGATTGTTCTCGTGAGCGCGCGGTGTGTGTATGTGTATACTTTTCCACGGCGCGCACCCTGACTGAAGCCCGGTTATGGGCGACATCTAGCGACCAGACGCCGGAACTTACATGTTTAAAATAAACAGTACGACTGTACAGCCTGACGAGCAGTTAAATGGCCAAATAGGGTGATGAGATGCTCAGCATGGCATTTTTACCCCCTTTGCCCCTGTCATACATCTTGAGACAAAATGTCCCACATTTTCTGTTCTACCTCTGCCAGAGCAGAGACAGCTGGCCTGGACTAAACCAGTATATATTGTATATATTGCTGTTTACCTATCCAACCACCAAGTATCAGACTGTAATTATTATACTACATGTTTTAGACTACTGTTGATTGTTCTTATCTGCTCTTTTCCAAGTTATTTGCTGCATTTTAAATTATTTGACGCACTTTGTACTATATTTTAGCTGCTGTATTAAAAGTGTTTTGCTGTATTTTACGCTTAGATTTTGTGCTGTATTTCATCTTGACTGGCTCTGCAGGATGGCCCGTTTCTAAAGTCTGACTTTAACCCATAAGAACCCATGGTGACACATATGTAAGAAACACTTTAGCCATTCTGCAACTGTGTGGACCTCTTGGTTAGTTGGAAGGAAAAATGGGTCGGGGTTCTTATGGGTTAACCTGATCCATGTGAAGAAAGCATGGAAGGCTTTTCATGGTACTCAAGTGAAGGTTAGGCTTTCCAAAAAAACTCACAAGCTTTGCAGATTTTGATGAATATGATAGATACTGCTATGAAGTAAACACAATGACAGTATATACTGAGAGATACAGTTTTTGTCTCTTTTGCTTGAGTTACTTTTCAATTTTACACTTGGGGAAAATATGGCGTGAAGTGACAGTATATATGCGTGTCATAATTGATATCTTCTTCTTCTTCTTCTTCTTCTTCTTTCGGCTGCTCCCATTAGGAGTCGCCACAGCGGATCATTGTTATGAATCCACATATTTGATTTGGCAACGTTTTTACACCGGATGCCCGTCCTGACGCAACTCTCACCATTTACCCGGGCTTGGGACCAACACTAGGAGCACACT
>VUQH01011678.1:5977-19272 GCA_015106775.1 Etroplus canarensis
TCAACGCACGAGAGGCCAGCTCATTCACTAACGCCGCTTAAGAAGTTTACGTAGAATCTCAGCGTGGTGTGCCCGCAGTCTACGTAACCTGTGCAGCGAGTTGAAGACACTGCTGACGTTTCTTTCCGCCAAACCGTCTGAGCCGTCATATGACTGTCTGAGGAAGTCACGCTGCTTTTTCCTGAGCTTTTAAAAAAAACTGCAAAGCTGTTATTACTTACAATCAGGGGAGTCAAGGGGCAACTCTGCATTTTACTTCACAATAAAATACTCACACAGTAACAAAGTTATTATAGTTTTGTGTCTTGTGGTTTACACATTCACCTTACAAGCTAAAGGTCCCTGGCTCTTTTCCAGGTGGGGACACAAGCCCTTCTCACCATGCAGGGTTGCGTCAAAAAGGGCATCCGGTGTAAAGCATCTGCCAAATTACCCCTTTGGCAAAATACAAGGGAGCAGCTGAAGGTTGTTTTATTTTAACCTTTGTGATTTGTTTTCAGTTTTTATTTCTTTTTGAGGTTTTGTTCTCGATTCACTTTAGTTTCAGGTAGTTTTCACAGTGGTTGTGCTTGTTTCAGTTTAGGTTTTACTGTTTGATCTAACAAAACTGATCTAAAACTAAACATTTTCAGTGTGTCCCTGGTTCAGTTGCAGGTGGGGACATAAGCCCATCTCACTATGGAGGGTTGAATTGGAAAGGGCATCAGACATAAAAGCTCTGCCAAGGTACTGGTGCGGATTAATCTGCTGTGGCCACCCCTTGGGGGAAAAATACACAGGAGCAGCTGAAGGTTAGACAGAGAGAGAGAGATCGAGATCGAGATGTACAGTAGTTTTATTAATTATTATAATATGGTATTTGTCAGGGGGTAGATTTAAAATGTTCATATTGGAAAATCCCTTACAAACATAATTCTTTTTAAAGGCAGATGACTCTTATTCATGCTGACGTCCTAAGTCTCAATAAACAGATGCACAAAAGCCTTGGAGCATGGAGATGCACACTGACTTTGCTGCTATATTGCTGTGCAATATACTTATCTTCCAACCCTTTTACAGTTTTCTACAATATTTTTTCATAATATTTCTAGACATAACATTTTGTGTGTTTACATCGTAGGTGTCCCCTGTAGTGTAGTGGTTTACACATTCGCCTCACAAGCCGAAGGTCCCTGGCTCGATTCCAAGTGGCGACACAAGCCCCCCTCACCATGGAGGATTGTGTCAGAAGGGCATGTGGTGTAAAACCTCTGCCAAATTACCAATGCAGATTAATCTGCAGTGGCGACCCCCTGGGGAAAATACAAGAAAGCAGCCGAAGGTACATCCTAGGTTGATCCTTGCTGCTATGTTCATATGCAATATATTTATTTTTTTACCCCGTACAGTCCTTGTAAATATTTTCCAGTCATCATTTTTTAATATTTGTGCAATATATCTATTTTCTTAACATGTACAGTTTTCTTACAACTGTTTTCCAGTCATAATTTTTCATATAAAATGTACCTTTCAGCTTCTAGCTTGTATTTTCCATGAAGGGGGCACCACAGCAGATCAGATTAATCTGCATTGGCAATTTGTCAGAGGTTTTATGCCAGATGCCCTTCCTGATGCAACCCTCCATGGTGAGAGGGGCTTGTGTCCCCACCTGGGATCGAACCAGGGACCATTCATTTGTAAGATGAATGAGCAAACCACTACGCTAAGTTTTGTCCTGCGGGCTGTCTTTTTGTCCTTCATCCTCAGCTCCCCTACCACAGACCTGGGAGCTTGAGGGTTCTGCGCAGTATCTTAGCTGTTACTAGGACTGCGCTCTTCTGGACAGAGATCTCAGATGTCATTCCTGGAATCTACTGGAGTCACTCTCCCAGTTTGGGGGTCACTGCTATGAGTGTTCCAGTTACCACAGGGACCACATTTGCTTTCACCTTTCACATCTTTTCTAGTTCTTCTCTCAGCCCTTGGTATTTCTCAAGCTTCTCGTGTTCCTTCTTTCTGATGTTGCAATCACTTGGGATTGCTACATCTATCACTACGGCCTTCTTCCTCTGCTTGGCCACCACTACTATGTCCGTTTGGTTAGCGATCACAAGTTCATCCATTTGTATCTGGAAGTCCCACAGGATCTTAGCTTGGTCATTCTCAACCATCATTGGAGGTGTTTCCCATCTTGACCTTGGGACTTCCAGGCCATACTCAGCACAGATGTTCCTGTACACTATGCCAGCTACTTGGTTGTGGCGTTCCATGTATGCCTTACCCGCTGGTATCTTGCACTCTGCTGTTATGTGCTGCATTGTCTCTGGGGCATCTCTGCACAGCCTACACCTGGGGTCTTCCCTGGTGTTCTTTTTATGTTATATAAACCACTACGCTATGCTTAACCATAAGTTTTCATATATATATATTCACTTCACTATATTATATTTATATGTATCAGCAAGATGGCAAGTCAGCACACTGAAATTTCATTCCAACGTGTATGGTGTTGACAAAGTATCTATTCTGTTCTATTCAGAAAACACATGCGTTGTTCTCAAAGCTCAATCCTATTTTAAATATTCACTAAAAGAATAGAAATCGTTCATTATTTTTAAATAAAGACAACTTTCTCTGAAGTGAAAATGGTCAAAAATATTCTAAATGTAAGACTGAGCCAAGTGTTAAAAGTTTGTTAGATCTTCTGAAATTGTTTTAACACCTACAGACAGAAACAAGTATCTGCTGCATCCCTGAGAAAGCGAACAAAGCCGTCTTCAGATAAATACACCCTCTGACTGATGGAGGGTCACAGCTAACGCTAAAGGCATAGAGGTCATGTCCTTAGCACAGTGTCTGGGAAAATTGAGATTTTAATCACCCCTAATGTGGTTTATATTGAATGTGATAAAGACTGTACACTCTTTCAGTTGTACGGTTTATCTAACAGGACATCATAAAAAAATTATATGGTCCTTAGCAGGTCTTAATATGAGGTAAATACAACCTCAGATGAATAAAATTACATGAAATATTACATGTATTTAACAAATACTAATCCAAAATGTAGAGCAGCATGTGAAAAATTAAGCACACCCTTACTGCTTCAACAGGATTTAAGAGGATAAGTAGCAGCTGGGTGCTGATAATCAAATGCCTTTGATTAATGGGGCCAGTGCGACCACCTCTATAAAACATAGGTTTTAACAGTTCGCAGGTCTGGAGCATTCAGGCGTGTGTTAACACAATGCCAAGGAGAAAAGACACCAGCAATGAGGTTAGAGATGCAGTTATACTGCCCATCATTCTGGAAAGGGTTATAAGGCCATTTCCGAACAATTTGAAGGTGATCATTCTGCAGTGAGAACGGTTATTCACAAGTGGACATATCAGCAAATTCATCCCATGATCAGACCATGCAATGCTCTGAGAAACCGTGAAAAACCCAATCGCTAAATCTCAGACTCTACGGGCCTCATTTAGCATACCAAATATTAAAGTTGAAGACAGTGCAATTAGAAAGAGACTGAACAATTTTGGCTTGCTTGGAAAGGCTGCCAGGAGAAAGCCTCATCTCTATCAAGAGAGCATCATAGCAGGGCTTAAGTGTGCAGAGTTACAAGTTGCATCTGAACAAACCACAAAACTTCTGGAACGAAGACTTTGGACAGACAAGAAAAAAGTGGAGACATTTGGCTATAATGCACTGTAGTATGTTTGGTGAAAGCCAAAAACAGCATATCAGCACAAACACCTCATATCAACCGTCAAATATGACAGTGGATGGGTGATCATTTGGGCTTGTTTTGTAGCCACAGGGTCTGGACACCTTGCAGTCATTGAGTCGACCATGTATACCAAAGTATTATAGAGTCAAATGTGAAGCCATCTGTCTGACTAAAATTGGGTCCTGCAACAGGACAATAATCCCAAGTACAGCAGCAATTCTACAACAAAATGCCTGAAAAAGAATAGAATCAAGGCATTGCGTTGGCCCAGTCAAAGCCAAGACTTCTGCCTGTTTGAAATGCTGTTGTGGGACATTAAGAACATGCCTGGAAACCTCAGTGAACATTCTAAAGAAGAGTGGGCCAAAACTCCTCCACAACAATGTGAGAGACTGATAAAGTTATACAGAAAACGGTTATTTCAAGCTATTATTATTATTAATAAATCATTTATTTAAACAGGCTGTGTCATTCAGATTGAGATCTGTGTATACAGTAAAAACATACAGTTTAAGTAGGCTGACTGACTCACCATACAAAGGCATATTATACACGTTCATGAATTACAAAAAGCACGTGCAAGGACAGTTGCAGATAAAACAAAAAACATTTTAAAATGTTTAAATGAATTCAGAGCTTAAAGTGACTTGTTGTTCATTACATTTGTAGGCAGCAAAGTTTTTCCAAGTTCAGAGGTACAGCTGATATTATGTACTGTGATCTGGCATTACTGTGTTTAAATGTAATCAAAGAACAGAGGTGACTAGGCAATCTGTGCAGTAGAGCCTTGTAAATGAAGATCATACAGCGCTGCTTTATTCTATTCATCAGGGAGGGACCATCCCACTTTTTCATATGAGATAGAATCACCTGTGAGAAACTGCAAAGCACTGTGATACACAGAAACACGAAGCCTCAAGATGGATAGAAGCATGCATGTAAACAATGTAACAGTAACCAAGACAAAATCACTGCTTACAGCGGTTCTAAACATTACTAAATCATGGAGTGTCCCTAGTTTTTCCACACACTGCTTCTGCATTTTGGCTTAGTTTTTTTGGTTGATAAATGGCATAGTGTAATATGTGTTCTTGTTCATTTGATGTTGTATTTAATTAATTTGAGAATGTGGAAAGGACCAGATGATTTTTTAAAATTATATCCTGATACATAAAACTATAGAAATCAAAGAAGGTGTACTTTTTATTCATATGACTATATATGGTGTGATCTTAACGAATGACACGTTTGATTGTATTATTCCTGTTGGTGGCAATCACAAGGCAAGGAAAAGTGTGAAACCCTGCGATAATAATAGCAGCAACAACAAGAGCTAATTGTCCACATTCAGATTTGCTGTTTACAGAGAAAAAGGCATTTCTAATGTCTTACCGTCAAGAATAGGCTCAGCTGATTTTTCCAAAAGAGGATGTTGACCTTAAAATACATGCAGGAGTATGCATTGTATAAAAAAAGAGCTACTTTTGAGCCTGGGTAACCTGTGATCACTGAGGGAAATGTTAATTTCCAGCTTTAACAGAATGATTTCAGGGTTGCTGTTTCCCAGCTGTAGTTCTGTGGAGTAATTTGCAAAAGTCTTGAGCCATCAGTCATTTCTTTATATTTTCCTTGGAAAATGGGAAATGGGCACAAAGATGTATTGAGACATGTGCAAACATGTATAGAAATACAGTACATAAGGCAAAAAAGTTTGTACAATTCTAACCAGATTGAAAGTCAGTATTTGGTACGACCGCCTTTATTCTTCAACACAGCCTGAACTCTTTGAGCCAAGCTTTCTTCTTATATGTTTAAGTAGACTTCAGGAACTTTTAGGATGTTGCCTGCTTTTTGTTCTGTTCTCTGTCAGGATGATCCCGCCCTGCTTTAATAATGTTGAAGTCTAGGCAAGACCTGTTGGCACTGATTTTCAGTCCAGTTCTTGCCTATTTTGACATACCTCAGCCTTTTCTCCCTGTTTCCCTTCCTTGAGAATGGCTTCTTGACAGCCACCCTTCCACAGAGACCATTTGTAATGAGGCTTCAGAGAACAGTAGATGGATCAACTGAAGGACCAGGTGCATCTCTCATGCCCTGTGTCATGTCTTTGCTGATTTATTTTCTGTTGCTTAAGGATGTGACTTTCAGATGCTGTTCATCTGCTATAGGTAGTTTTTTAGGCCTCTCACTTCTTCTTTTGTCCCCCACTTGTCCAGTTTCCTCAAATATTTTTAAAGACACACTGCACACCATACCGAGAGATGCCAAGTTTTCAGCTAATAACTCTTTGGGAATCATCTTGTTGGTGCAAAAATTCAATTTTATGTCCATCAAACTGTGTTATCTTTGACATTTTTCATAGATTCAGCTGAAGACATGGGAGCAAATGATGTGTTTTTGTGACAGGCCACAAGTAACAAAGTGCCTGAAGATACAATTTAAAATTAGTTCTTTGCTAAGGTGGCACAACACTGGTTCATCACTTGTGTTAGGTGACATTTTTGGGCTTGAATGATCCATAGGGCAGTGCTAAGTGGCTTAAAAATAAAAAAAAGGTCAGGTACAAGGACTAGATTGAAAATGAGTGAAAAAGCGGCCAAATGATCAAATGAAATAACTCTGAAAGAGCTTCGGAAAGCCTGGAGAACTATTGCTCAAGACCACTTTAAAAACTGACAAGAAAGTCTGACTCCTTGGAAGCAAAATATGAAGAAATGAGGGGTGGCTTGAGGCTTTTGCGCAGTACTGTAAATACATTTATTCTGAAATAACTTAATACTAGGAAAACCCACTCGTTGGAATGACCCGGTCAAATCCCAGATCTTATACAAGTAGAGATACTGTGTTTCTGAAAACGCCCCCTTGAGTAACCAATCTGATTATAAAACCCTTGGATTTTCCCATAATGTCCAGTAAATTGAGACTGTGAAGTTATTATTATTTTGTGTCATCACTGGCTCAGTGAGTAAAAAATTCTTCAATTTGTCACCCTCTCTTACTAACACAACTCTATGAGAACATTATATCATACCATCATGGGTGGCAAAAGTATATTTATATCACGAACACCAAATACCTCAGAGGCTCTGTGCCAGTTTTACCTGTGACTCTCTTTCGGGCCGTAGATGTATTTACGCGAGACTGTCCATATTGAAACGATAGGATTTAAAACATTGTGCTCTAAGGAATCCATCAAGGTGATATGCTCTGAAATTTCATGCCTGACCATAATATGTGGTATGATACAGAAGAGGCTGAGCACAGCTGACCTTCACTGCCTGTGTGTAGGTGGCTGTGAGTGTATGTGCTTGCGTGTGCAGGTGAGCGTGAGGCATTGCGACACTCTGAGGGAACACACAGCTAATTTCAGTCGGCCGCACACCAGCTGGGTCCACTTCCCTGTTCCTCCCCAGCCCAGGTTCCCCCCTCTCGCACCTCATGTCGGCTGTCTCTTGTGATCACAGGGAGATTAATATCAAGTGATTGGCAGCCATGTTCTCGCTTAGCACTCCAGTCATGGCGCCCCGGGGTCTCTGCCAGTCATAAAGCAATGGTGGAAGTGCCACTGTGGCTTTCACTGTCATTTAGCCAGTACCTAGCCCCAGCAGACACAGGATGAAAAGTGCCAACGACTGCATTGAATTACGAGCTCGGCTCAGCCCCGGCCATATATACAGCCCAGCACAGGGAGCCATTTCCTGCTGAAATGCCTCTTGCTGCAGATTACTGAGGTAATATTTCCTGGACTGCAACTAGAGTGGTTATGGTCTGCAGGCAATCTACCTGACGCAGCTTTTGCCCATGGAGGTACAACTGGTATGAAAGACGAGGCATTGACTCGTGGTGAAATTGCCCTTTTTATCACACAGTGGTTAAAAAGGTGAGTTGATTTTTAATGAGGAAAACCGTTATAACGTTTCACACCAACCTGAGGCCATGAGAGGTTGAACAGCTACTATGCACAGTTACAGACACAAGTGAAATAGTTCATTCCAGTTATACAGTATACCCTATTATAAACCTATATTACTGGTGTCAAATTAAGGTCGTACATCTTGAATGTGTCCTTCCATTTGATGGAAATAGGCATTGGGGACATGCAGCCTGGATCCTGTGTGTGTGTGTGTGTGTGTGTGTGTGTGTGTGTGTGTGTGTGTGTGAGCATGTTCCTGGCTGACATTTTGCTGATACAGAGCAATACTGGCACCCCTGCAGACCTGCCGGAGCTCTGTCCTGGAGGGCAGCCAAAGACAGGGAAAAAAGATAGAAAAGGGGGGAGCGAGGATACGACAAGTGACAAGTTTTAAATATCAGTTCATTAGCAACCTGTAAACCCATCTAATGAGCGCTCATGGATTTTTCATTCCCTTTAATCGGGTAGAGGCTGAAGAAAGGCGAGGGCGCTTGCTTGTTTTCCCCTCGGGTTTGTTGTACTTGCCAAAGCTATAAAGCACACACATACTGCTCCGAAAGCCAGCCAACACCCACCCACTCCAACTCACACATTGTCGATCGATGCAAACAGGGAAAGAGCGTCCAACAAGCTCCATTAGGCTGCAGTTGGTCCATATGAATATCCACTGATGTAGCAGATTGACTCCCTGACAGTTTTAGTCTTCAGAGACCTGTGATCCATCAGAAGCACTCATTTTCTTCTTTTAAATGCAATTTTAGTATGTTTACTAAAACCAGCTCTTCTTTAAAAAGTATTAATAAATCTGTATGTTTCCAAAGGTGTTCACATATTTCGTTCCTAGTTTATGCAGCCCAATCTTAAAGGTGCTAATTGTAAACACAATGCGCAAAATTTAACTACAAATGTCACCACTAGGTGACACAGTTTCAAACTACTGACATGCTATCTGATCTTACTGCTGTCATGAGTTATAAACCAGCCAAAACGATTAGAGAATGAAACTATAATTACTGAAATCCTTTATACCATTCAGCTGATATCGTTCCACTGTCCAATGTACCTTTCGCCTGCTCCCTTGTATTCTCCACCAAGGGGTCGCCACGGCAGATTAATCCGCATTGGTAAGTTGGTGCAACCCTCCATGGTGAGAGGGGCTTGTGTCCCCACGTCTACTAATTACAGTATATCTCCAAAAAACAGGGATATGATGGAGTCACTGGCAGCAAATCTTTTGTGTCATCATGATGGCGCAAAAAACTACTTGACACAGGATTTTGAATTTTGGCACAGCGATCACAGTTCTGATCTGCATGAAAAGAAAACCAAACTGATCCTGGGATCATGTACTTTCTTAGTTATACCATGACGGGTCTACTGCCTGTCATCTGCTGGTGCCCCTGCTGAAATCTGTGAATAATGCACATTTTTAACCATATCCCTGTGACTATTTGTCTGATCAGCACAAAGCAAAAAAACATGTTAAGCGTGGTATTGTGATTTACTTTCATGGTGTCACAATGCTGGCACAGCTGTTACCACTGTCACTGTTGCTGCAAATCCTTCATGCAAGTGCAATAAAGCCAAAACTGTCTGACACAGGATTTTGACTTGTGGAACAGTGCTACACCTCCATGAGATGTGGAAATTCAGACATTTTGAAAATACGGATTGGCCACCAGTTGGCGTTTTCTATAATTTTTTTGACATTCTTTTTTAGCCATATCTCTGCACTGTTCATCCAATCTGCACAAAACAAAAACCAAATTGATAACGGATCATATACTTTCATGGTGACACCACATCGTGTCTGCTGTCATTGCTGTCAGCTATAGCCACGGTTGAAATGGGTAAAACATTTTTAGGGATATTATGGAATGAACTTCACTGCTGCATATATTGGTTCTTAATCATTCAGTTTGCAATTAAAAAAAAAAATGACCATGCCATCTAGCCTCCCATCATGTCAAATGGAGTCAAACTGGGGCTTTTATGGGATATACTGTACCTTTAGTGGTTGCACTACGACCGTGAGGAGCTAGTTAATAACTGTGGGCATAATTGTCCACTGCTGTGAGTTTACTGTGACTTGCTGCTCTGTGGCTGGTATAATCTCTCTCTTCATGTTGGAGTACATTCCTTTCTGTGTTTTTCTGTCTCACCCACTGTGTTTGCACAGAGGTGGAGACCAGCTACCTCCACCTACTGCACGTGCTTATTCCATTTGTGCCGCACAATTAGCGTCATAGCCAGTGGATGCATTAATCAAGTGCAACATTTCCCCACCATACAACCAAGCATTACTTCTACCTTTGAGTCAGCTGTTGTGGTGATAAGATTCCATTTACAGGTGCTTCAGCACTGTTTGCTGTCAGATTCACTAGAACACCTGCTGTTCCACATCTGACTCTCCATCTGACTTTTCTTCTTTGTCAGTTGGACTCATGTCACACTTGATGTCACACTGACTCTCTATTCCACAAATTGGTATTACACAAAAGGTTGGCTTCACTGTGGAATAATTCCAAGCCGATTTCAAAAATGGAATACAAAGATGTTTTAGACCCAGCATCATAGTGATGGTCTTTCCACAATCTGTTAATAGCATTAAATTAAATATGGAAGGCTGTAAACTATTTGTCTTTGAGGTGCAAAGTTACAAGTGTAGATATGTGAACCAAAAAATTTACTATTTTCAATGTCATATTTTTTTAATAATCATGACGGTATGTAAGGATAGCACAGTGGTACAGTGATTATGACAGATGCCTCACAGCAAGAAGGTCCAGGGTTTAAATCCACAGGCCAGTAGGGGTCTTTCTGTGTGGAGTTTGCGAGCTCAGTTTGGCTGTGTGGGTTCGCTCTAGGCACTCTGGCTTCCTTCCACAGCCCAAAGACATGCATGTTATGTTAACTGGTGATTCTAAATTGGCTGTAGGTAGGTGTAAACTGTTTGTCTGCCTCTCACCCCATGACAGGCTTGAGCCCCCCCCCCTTCAAAAAAATTGGATGAGCAGAAAAAGGATGGATGGGTATAACAATGAGGACCCAAACCGTACCTACACATTTGGCAACTTTTACTTTTTTGATTAGTTCAAACAAGTAGTATCTCTGTCAAGTTAAAAATGCTTTAAAAGCAAATGAACCCCACAGTTATATACAGACTCTCCCCACATGCACTTTGTTTCATGGACAGACTGGTAGGATCTTTTTGAGGCTCTCCATTTTTCCCCACACATGCTAGACACATGTTGGGCATTTGATCAAGTGAATTACATTCTTGGTTAAATATAACACTGTGCCACCATTTTTAATGGTTCTTCTTGTTATCTGGTGGGTGTAGTAAAGTAAGTAAAGTTGTTACAAGAACCAGTGGTAATCATCTTTTGGGAGTTACAGTAAAGTTTAGGGGAGGAAAAATAAGATAACCCATACAGCACCTTGGGAAGCATTTGTATACCACTTTAGGCAGTTCTTTGAAGCTGCTATTATGACGTGGATCAGAACGGCCCAGAGTTTTTAATGATTTTCCAGGTGCTCAGGATTTCAAGTAAGACCTAGGGCCATTGTTTGGAGGAGTTTTTTTTTATTTTTTTTATTTTGCTCAGGTTTTCATCTCGAATAAGTTAAGTCAACCTCTCTCTGTAGGAGGTCTTTAATTCAATGTTTTCTTGGAATCAATCTGTGCACTGTTTGCTTGGTATAATTTTTTGATACAACTAAATTGGCTGATAGAGCAGTTTCACTTCAGGTGAAGTGGCTGAAATAACAGACCATACAGGTGGAGAAATAAGCATTTATCATGCCTATTAAGCTTACCAGATAAGATGTTGTTTTCTTTAAAAAAATGAAACCATGGATGTTTTAACCTGTTTTTAATAAATGAGTGTCTATTACAAAGCATACTGCATCTGTTACATCCATCATTCCTTGCAGCCACGATTTCCCACTGTCCTCCAGCAGGTTGTTTCAGAAGCTATTTACATAAAATTTCCATGATTCATGACCACCTACTCCTCCTGTGGGCTCGGGAGGACCCTGGGGCCCATACCTCCAGCCAATGAGAATTCTGCCCTATGAATAATGCAAGTGTCCTAATGTTGCAACTTTTCTGCATGTAATGGCTACAGGTGAAGACTTCTGAACCTCTGCAAAACTATGTAAAAACTTCCTGATATCATCATCATGTTAATAGGTTACAATGCAAACCTTAACACAGGAGTCATACACTCAGTGTAGGGGTGGACTCATTTGTTTGGAATTTATGCACTCACTGGCCTTCATTCGTTACACCTGGCTAGTACCAAGCAGGACTGCTTTTGCCTTCAGAACTGTCTTAATTATTTGTGGTATAGATGTAAAAAGGTGCTGGAGACATTCCTCAGAGGTTTTGTTCCATATTGACATGACAGCAGCTGCTGCAGATTTGTTGGCTGCACATCCATGATGAGAATCTCCCATTCTGCCACATCCCAAAGGTGCACCACTGGACTGAGCTCTGTTGACTGTGGAGGCCATTTGAGTACACTTGGCACTTGTGTGCCAAATGTGCCAAGAAAACATTCCCCAGACCATTACACCGGTGGTTCTCAACCTTTTTTTTAGTGATGCATCCCCTTTGAAATTCTTTTTCAGACAATTATTTTTGATTGAAAAAAAGACCCCCCCCCCGACACACACACACACACACACACACACACACACTCTTTTGAGATTATAACAAAGCTCCTATTTCAAACTGAATTTGTGAATTTAGTTAAAAATATTTCTTTCCAAAGAATCATAAACATGATAATGCATAGAAAATGTTCACAAAAAATGATTTTTTATAAATTTATTAGGAGGATGTTGTCCAAGTTAAGGACAATACTGGACAATCATACCCTCTCTATGGACAGACACAGGGTTAGCAGCAGACTCATCCCATCACGATGCTCCACAGAACGCCCCAGAAAATCATTCCTACCTGTGGACATCAAACTTTAGAAATCCTTCCTGTGACACCTTGACGAGTTTCATATTACATACTGATATATTGTTTAACTTTGGAGTTATTTATGTTACATAATGCAGTTCATACAGACATGTTTATTTGTTTATCTTCATTTTCTGCCTTTCAACTGTATGTTTATCAATATTTAACTGAGCATCTCTAGCACAATTTCCCAATTTTGGGATTGATAAAGATTTCTGATTCTGATTAAGAATCAAAAATTAGCCTGACATCTTAAAGTTGCAAACTGTCAACACTGAAAAACATTGTTGCATTGAACTGAACTCTTTGCGCTTACTATTTAACATGTTCTGGCTTCATGTTCTGGCAGACAACCTCACCTGGTCACTCAACACCAGCTCAATCACCAGAAAAGCTGCCTCCTCTACTTCCTGAGGAGGCTAAGGAAAGTCCATCTCCCTCCCCCAATCCTGACTTTGTTTTACAGAGGGACCATCGAGAGCATCCTGAGCAGCTGCATCACTGCCTGGTTTGGAAACTGCACCATCTCGGATCGCAAGACCCTTCAGCGGATAGTGAGGACAGCTGAAAAGATCATCGGAATCTCTCTTCCTTCTGTCTTGGACATTTGCACCACACGCTGCATCCGCAAAGCTAACAGCATTGTGGATGACTCCACACACCCCTCACACACACTCTTCACCCTCCTGCCATCCAGGAA
>VUQH01011679.1:11327-23227 GCA_015106775.1 Etroplus canarensis
ACCCCCCAAAACAAAAAAAAAAAAAAATAAAACGCCACACCCCCCCCCCCCCCAAAAAAAAAAAAAAGTGCTAGAATTTCACTCACAACTGGAGCACAGACAGACTTCTTGGATGGTCTGACAGTGCAGTTACCCCGCAGTGATCAATTTAAGCAGACAGCTTGAAGCTGCATGCAATTTACCCTCTAGGATTAATAAAGCATTGTGGTTCTGATTCTGATGCATCTGTCTGTAAAAGAGACCACCCCTCTAAAAAATAATGCTAACTTTAGGACGCAGTAGCATTTAAATGGGGGAATTTAAAAAATGTTATGAAGGGGGAAACTGGCTTAAAGTGTTTTTGCACCAGGCTCTAAGTATGTTCATTTCTTCTGTAAAGTTGGTCATTTGAATATGGGGGTCACACATGTAGAGACAGCCTAAAGTGGCCCTTAGAGGAAGTGCAGCTTCTGGCATTGGTTGGCTTTATTTTCCAGTCCCAGAAATTGCCACTTGGGCACACACGCCGCAGAGTGTCCTCTCGCACAGAGAGGACTCTAATCGTGGGGTGGTGTCTCTTTTGTTGCGGGGGCTTCTCTCTGAAATCAAGCCGCATACGAGCCTCAGTTTTCATGTTATCTTGTCGAGCAGCACATATAACCATATAAAATACCCTGGTGTCATCCTGTTAGTTCTTCCAAATGCGTTTGTGCAACAGTGCAGTAAAGGCTTGAATCTGAGGAGAGGTCTCGACCCTCACGTTTGAATCTGTAACAGTGACTTCCACAATTTGTCCTTCATTCTGCAATTTTCTTGTTCCTCTATGTGTAAGTGTTCACCTTTAAGTGCCTCTCATCCTGTTTCCACATCCATCATTCCGATTACTCTGTGTCAGTATTTGTGGCTTCCAAAGCAAACTTGCAGTATTTGGTAGTGAAATGGCGCCATCGTGTGGCCTGAGCGAATTCACTTCAGACTTCACAACCAGTTAAAAACAGCTCTGAGTACTTTTAATAACTCCAGCAGCTGCGTTTAGATTTGGCTGGCGTGTCCTCACAGAGGGCTGGAGTGATGATTTACCTGGACACAGGTAAACCCGCTCTCTCCTCAGTGAGTTCTTCCACCGTGACGTCTCAAACCATCTGGTTTGACTTCATTTTTTTGTCCCCTGAAACAGAGAGAGACGCTGCCATGAGGTTCAAAACATGATGTGGGACAGAAAATGCATCCCAGACCTTAGAGATTAACCAAAATCACTTAAAACTGTCAGACACTTTTTTAATTTAAAAAAAAGGAAAGAAATGACATGATTTCCTCTTATTAAACCAGTATCTCATGTGTATTTGAGCTCTTCCTGTTTTCTAATTTCTGCCCTTTTTCTGAGTTAGATTTGAGCAGACTCTTTAAACCCTTCACTCAGAGCTTTAACCCGTGTTGTAGTGCAGACAATTTTTGAGGGGTATTGTCAGTATTAAAATCTGCTTCTGTTGTTACATGGTTGGATGCTTGTTCGGCCATTGACTGGCTGATTTTGGAGTGTAAAGATGGAAATAAGTAGCTTGTTTCAATGCACTTTGATGATGGGACATTTCCATTTGCAGCGAAGGCTGAGGTCCTTCTAGACAAGGGAAGGGTGCAACGAAAGTGTGGTGCAAAAATAAAAATAAAAAATGAATAAATAAAACATGGTGTGTGGAAGAAAGAGAGGAAAAGGGGCAAGTGATGTTCGGGACTCCGGCTGGGCCGCAGGGAACACGTTAAGTCTGTTAAGTGGCAGAGATGGGATTCATGAGGAAATTAAGAGGTGACCATCATACGAAGTGGGAGGGTTTTAAAGCCTCACCTGTCTTTTTTGTTGTTGGGTTTTTTTAAAGCGAGGCGGGCGGGGGGGGTCATGTCACCACCATATTTCTGTCATTACATGGTGTTGAGCTGCATGCCTGAAGACGGGTGCACAGTGTGATGTGTTTCTCCTTTCATAGAAAACTGCTTGCAAACTAAAACACACCTGTTACACCACAGCCTGTACTGCCTGAGAGAAGTTGCACCCATTCTTCGAGCTTGTATAATTGTGAGGAGTCAGTATTTTTATGGTTGGGGGAAAAAAAAAACAAAAAACGTATCCTCCACCTGAAAGATGCACAGTTGGAGAAATAAAAAAGCATTTTGTACACGGTTCTTGATGTTTGAGATGATTAAAAAAAATGAAAATATGAGGAATGTTCCATTTTCCTGTAAATTGTACCTCTATTTATTTGCCTTATTTAGTTTGCTATATTTTGTATGTACACACAGCATTACAGCAAAATGTTATGTTTAAAATTCGAATCATTAAACTGTCTGTGTATGATGGATAGTTCCGACTCTTGTATGAGAATGAGAAGCTTTTTGGTTTTTTGCATTTATTTTATTTTCGTTTTGTATTTTTTTTTTCTCATCCTGTGTCTTTTGTAGGGTTACAATAAACTTTTGTCCCTTACAGTGGATTATTTATTCTTTTCTTCACTCTCACTGAATAGAATGATTGTTTGGCTCAGAGGAGAAAATTATTCCTGCGAGTCGCACTGGCCAGTAAGGGAAATACCTGTGAAGATGCTTGTATTCTGCATTCCTGATGTTTTTCAGTTCTGGCACTATCACTGGTTAGATTACCATGAAATTGGCTGGTTGCGTCCATGGTCCTCAATCAGTATACCAAATTCATTTTGTGATCTCGTGTCCTCCACAAGAGTGACTACATTCACAGTATATTGTGTATTCTCATGGAATAAACCGTGTGAGTCTGTATGGAGTGTTCTGTCTAATTCTGCATGGGTTCTCTCCAGGTACTCATGTTAAATTATTGGAGGAAGCCAAACTGGTGATTCTAAACTGACCAGTTGATATTTTTATTTAGTCATCACGTATGATCCAGTGTTAACATCAATTTATAAGGCCACAGGTGTGAATATGGCTTTACTAAAACATTAAATGTACCTTCGGCTGCTCCCTTCTAGCCTCCTCAAAGCAGATTTGTAATTTGGCAGAGGTTTTATGCAGGATGCCCTTCCTCGTTCAACTCTTCGTGGTGAGAGGGGCTTGTATCCCCACCTGTAATGTGAATGTGTAAACCACTACACTATACTGAATGGTCACAACAAGAACAACACAAAAATGTAGCTGGTGTTGATTTCAGGAGACTGGAATGATGTCTGTGACAGTCAGCGCTCCTCGGACTTCAAGTAGTCCTTTAAGGTGAGTTTGTGCTCATCCTGTGGGATGAATTCTTCTACACAAAGATGCAAACCAGAGCATGCAGTGTTTCTCTGAAGGACAGTGCTTCTGCTTGGTCAGGGTGGAGACGATTCAGGGCAGATATCCAGCTCCAGGGAGGCAAAACTCTTCCAAGCCTGAATGTTCCCTCTGCAGTGAGAGAGATATTTGCAACACCACCTGTCAAAAAATTATTTATGGGGGTGGGGTGGGGCAAATAACTTATAACTGATTTATGAGGGAGCAATTAACTTGTCATAATTATATGATGATCTCATCATATTAAATTATGAAATGTTCTCCTTCACATCTATTTTGACCTTAGGGCATTTTCTGTCAAAGTCAAAGAAAAATTAGAAAAAAGACATAAGAGGGATAATAATAATAATAATAATAATAATAATAATATTTGACAACATTTCCCACTTTCAGAGGGCTGCTTAATCAGTAATGTTCTGCTAGAAACTAGAGTCACAGTCATATTTCTAACATGTTAACAATGGATGCAGGTGGATTTTAGTTTAAAAAGATAATTACTAATATAATTATTGTTTCAATGTAGTTTTGTATTATATGCAAAGAGAATAAATACTTGTGTTCTGGACAGAGGGATTCATAAGTGGAAAAACTGTCAGAGGACTATTTGACTAATATAAAGTCAGAAACTGCTTCATTATACAAGCAGGTATTCTGTCCAACCCATACCTGTAAAGGAGAGTAAATAACTCATCATATTTTACAGTATTAGAATGACTTTTATGGTGCAATTTCTTCAATAGCATGATTTAAAAGTAGACCTTACTGTAAGTGCTAATAATAATAATAATAATATGTCTGATAATAATATCTTGTCACCAGAGACACTACTGTTCATATCTGTATGATTTCAGTTGTAGTTCCTGACTGTGACCACTGAAGGGTAGTAAACACTCATCAAAATCTAGGCTTCAACAGGACACAGAAACATCACAGTCAAGGTTTTATTCTATACACCTCTGCTTATAACTTAAAAAAAATAACATAATGGCATTACTTCCTTTTAGTATTTTAAATCAATCTGTTTCACCCAGGTCTACTTTGAATCAGCACACAGGTGTTACAGATGTTATTCAGTCTCTATTTTTCAGTGTGAGACAAAAAAACTCCGTGCAATTCAACAAATTTTTAATTAAACCTTTAAACACACATATGTTACACAAAATTGTAGCTGTTTTGTTTATGTGTGTCTGGAAACTTGATTGAACTTTCTTCACTTTTCAAATGAAAATATATACAGATAGCCAAATGCACAAACAATCACACATTTTATATATAAAAAATACAAATAAAATATACAAAATATAAAAACATATACAGTTATTTTCTAAATTAGTTTATCTTTACTCTCTAGTGGTCTTTGAATATATTTTCCTGAAGAAACTAAACACTTTAACGTGCATATGACTGCTGTACGTACAATACTAAAACAAAAACCAAACGAAAGGATTATCTTATCTTATCTTATCTTAAGTAGTTACCCACCACTAGTGAAAGGATATAAGCATAAGGCAGTAACCCCAGATAATACAATGTCTGAAAATATAGCAAATCTTACATATTGTACATTTAAATTAAATGTAAAATACATTTCTGCTGATCGTGATTATTCCATATTCCAGTGACCAAAAAAGGAAGCATCTGTACAAGTAGTATAAGGTGATCTAAAAATATTTAAAAATGTGACATGTCAGTGTTATAAAACAGTTGTTAATCAAAGTGTATTTATATGATTTCTTGGGATTTTCTACAAATTCTAAATTCAAGTTGAGGATTATTTGCATTAAAGGCTTGAAGAAGCTTGTTGATTCATCCATTTAAACTTCCTCTTACTCATAATAACAACCTTCAGGCCATTGCTCTCATATGTTCTAACGCCTTTGTAAAAACCCTCTGTGCATCATCAGCAAAAATATCCAACAAACGAATCGTACTGTTGTATGTTGCCAAGCAAGACACTGCCACTGATCCTACAATTCCTAGGAATGATGTGAAACTCCACTTTTCATCTTCCATAGCTCCAGCAGCTGCGCGCGTGGATAATGACAAAATGTCCACAAAAAGCGCTTTGGCCTTTTCATGATCAGCAAGGGAGGATTTCATAACACTTTCTAGATCACTCAAAGGCAATTTTATCCTATCAGCAAGTTTCTGCAGTGACTCACAATCAAGACCAAACCCAACTTGGTACTCTTTGATCAGCTCATCCACACAAACTGAAGATGATATAATGACAGATAAAACAGAGAAATATTCAATCCTGGCCCGAAAAGTCTCTTTCTTCTTGTTAATGAGCTCCAGGCTGATGTTGGGCATGGCCATCAGCAGAGCATCTCTCTTGTGCTGTGGAAGCTGACTTTCAAGGGTTTTCCCCAAGTCACTGAAGTCATATAAGAGTGGCTCAGAGCTGGACACCAGGAAGACTTTGGGGGATGCAAAACCTTCTTTTTGAAGACCTGTGTCATAAAAGGAGTTTAATGTGTGCAACTTTATATCATCACGTGAATATACGGTCAACATAAAATAATTAAAGCTTGATTATTCAAATTTAAAACAACAAAAGTGAAACTAATAAAAGATATGTACAAAAGAAATAAAAATGATCATTTTCATACTGTTTAATGTTGTTAAAGAATTAATACAAGGTGCTGAATAAATATTCATATATGTATGGGTTACATTTCAAAAGAAACTTACATTCAGTGCAGTTATTCCTGACTTTGGAAAGAGTCTCTTCTTTACTGATCCTTTTCTTTTGCTCTTCACGTACATCATTGTCAATCTTTGAACGGACAAAGTAGAACTTTTTCTTCATCCTCTGAATCTCCTGGGCAAGTTTAACATCGTTTTCTCTGAAGCGAACATCTGAGATGATTATGAAGAAGTCAAACCTCTCAAATTTAACAAGCTCCAAGTACTTGTCAGCTGGAAAATTGGTGGTGCCAATTCCAGGGAGATCCCAGTATATGACATTCTGATATTGTGGATGAGGGTATGGTGTAACCTCGCTGGTGGTTTCAGTAGGACCAGTGGGGGCAGCGCCTTCATCATTGTAAGCAATGCCTCTAAAGGCATTAACAAACGTGGATTTACCAGCTCCAGATTCTCCAGTGATGGCAATATTAAGTGGAGTGTTTTTCTGCCGATCTAAATGCTCCATGATCTTTGCAGCTCCTTCTTCGTGGCTTTTAGTCATTGCTTCTTTCACTTCTCTCCAAAGTTCACTGTTTTCGAGGGTGTTGTATGGATTATCCATGTCAGAAACTGAGAAACACAGAATTGTCATTTTATGATATGACTGAATAGATTATACAGTATTAAGATTGTTGGATTTATCTATATTACTAAACAGTAAATACCTCTTAATCTACTGTGCACTCTGTAGATTTTATACAAATGCCACTGGTGAGACTATTTTCCACACAAAATTTGACTTTCAGTTAAAAATAGCAGCTACTCACTTGAGTGTCTTTCTTTGTTTCACAGAGGACTTTAACTGGAACAAACCTTTTTATAGATGAATTATATTTTCCTTCATGTGAGATGTCACTTCAGACAGTGAAGATTTTAGCATCAGGGTGTAATGGAAAATCCACCGAAACTAAAGAAAGTCCTCTGTGTTCCTTTTGGTAGGACTGGTTTTACCTGAAAGTGTTGTAAAAAAGGGAGGAGTAGTTGCTGTTGTTTTATTTGCTGAACTTTCAATTTTAAAGTCATCTGATTTTGAATCACTTGCAGCTCTAATTTAATAAATATAAATGATGGATAAAGTAAGAAGTAAAATCCTCATACAACCAGACCACAGGAAGAGCAGGCCTTTTAAAGACCTTTTACGGTGGAATTCAGGTTTTAGACAAGAAAACTCCAGCTTTAATCATCAGTGTGTCTACAATGAATGACTTCATCCCCTTTGATTTGGAGGATTTATTGCTGAAAATCATTTTACTTTCGAAGTGGGAGGAAAAGTTGGGCCTGTATTTGTTTGTTATAGACCAGCAATTTTACAGTCAAATTATGTCACGTCAGACACAAAATTCAAATTAATTTTTTGTACACTCTGCTTCAGCTCTTTTCTGCCACTTTTTTCTTTCATTTTGCTCGATTTTGATTCCTTAACTCTGATTCCTGACACACCATGGTATCACCTCTCTTTCCTGTTGGTGTGTTACTATTATACATTTCTAACTTGGAATTATCTCTAAATTTTTTCTGGCTGAAAGATTTGTGGAGCTAATATATTCATCTGTACCTAGGGTAACCTGTCTCTAGGGTTTTTATACAACACCTTATAATTGCTGTTCAGACTTATAGTCCAGCTATATTTACCTTGATGAAATGTGTTTTAGGTTAGGAAAAAACTCAATTTTTTTTATGATGTCGGTATCGTGTAACAATCTTTGCAACATGAGAGTGACCCGATGCTTGGGAGATGACGTCATTTAAGAATATTAACTGATTCAGGTTTCGAGGAAATTGAGTCTCATCCTCAAAAGAATCAGGCAGTCCTTCAATGAACTTTATATTTTTGTTTTTATTTGGCAGTTCATCATACAATGGTTGATATGAAGTATAGATCCAAACGTTTTCCACATCACCGTTCATCATGTTTGCAATTCTCTTGTTACAATGAGGTCTTAAAGATAGGATGGGGCCTGATTGTGTGTGAGTGGAAAGATTTTAAATTCAATTCTGGATTTAACAGAATGTCAGTTCAATTCAAAAACTTTATTTGTCCCGTAGGGGCAATTCAAGGCATGAAGAGCAGTTTACACAGGGTAGCATAACAAGAGATGAGTCATAGTATTTACATGGAAAAAAATAAGGATAAAAATCTAAAGTAATGGAATGAGGTAGAAATATTGACAATATGTGGTATGACAAAGAACGAGTAAATTGCATATGACAGAAATGTGTTGCTGAGTAATTTGTACAGTATGTACAGTATAATATTAACAGTATTTACATGTTGTCAGTACTCTCAGGTCACAATGAATTACAATAATTAAGCCTAGATGTAATAAATGCACGAACTAGTTTTCAGCATCACTCTGAGACAGGATGTTTCTAATTTTGGCGATATTGAGAAGATGATAAAAGGCAGTCCTACATATTTGTTTAATGCGAGCATTAACGACATATCCTGGTCAAAAAATGACTCCAAGATTCCTCACAGTGTCACTGGAGACCAAAGTAATGCCGTCCAGAGTAAGTATCTGGTTAGAAAGAGTGTTTCTGAGGTTTTAGGGCCAAAGTCAATAACCTCACTTTTTTCTGAATTTGTTGCAATATTCAGATGGTAGGATCAGAATTTGGTGTGAACAACATGAAAGCATGGATCCATCCTACCTTGTATATGTGGCACACCCAAAACTGTGTGACCACTGTTGTGTTATTTTCCTCATTTAATTTACTTAAGTGCTGTATGTAAATTTTCAGTGACAACAATAACCCATTATCATTCTAGGGGAAAAAAAAAATCTTTTAATAAATGTTATTGCGTAACATGTACTGTACAGGGGGAAGTAAAATGGAGCAATACCACAGGTGAAACCAGTGACACCAGGGCAGTTGTGCCCCAGTTGTTTTATGGGTGGGACTTCCTCCCATTCCTCAGAAGCAATTTGGAAGGTGAAGCGAGTGTGTGTGTGTGTGTCTGCAGTGCTCCTGAACTTTACCTGTTTACAGTTTGTACCGGTGAAAAGACGTTCACTCAGGATTCAAGCTGAATAATTCAGGGTGATCAACAGTGCATTGTTTCAGTTTTGTACACAATGCAAAACTTATTGATTAACCCAGCTTTACTTGAGGAAAATGAACTGATATTATTGAATAACTTATTCAGAGTTGGAGCAGAAGCTGGCAGAGAAGTGAACTACCAACCTGCAGCAGAAGGAGAACACAATACTGCAGCTAGAGAATGCTGCAGCAGGAGCAGGAGAAAGGCTTCTCATATCATATGAAAGCATTATATTAATTTACTTTCTTTTTTCCTTTGTAGCTCTTACGGTGTGTTTGAGGTTTACAAGGCTTACAAGGGAATATAAGTTTTGTCATGGATAATATTCAATAAACCTTTGGGCCATCAGTAAAAGAGTTAAAGACCATCATTCAGCCAGGATGCTACAGTAAGAGCTTCATCTCATTAGTTCCATCCATCTCCACCTCGGTGCTGACTTCTTTAGTAGGACTTAATGTGATGGTCTACAGTGTAACACCACCCTTTTAAATTGAAGCATCTGAAAGTAAGGACCAGGGCACGGATGCCTCTCAGGTTAGTGAGGGAAAAGAATCGCAATGCTCTGGTCGAATACAGAAACCCACAGAAAAGATGCGTGCATTTCAAGAGGAGACAGCTCACTTAAAGGAAAATAGGCTCATGTACTTCTACGAACAGTGGAAAACACAGGAACAAAAGGCAAGATAACAACTAAAGTTAGATATTCCTGAGACTCAGAGATTAGGTCTCTGATTGACACTCTGGAGAATGAAAGAGATCTCGTAAACAACCTTTACAGAGAAATCAGAAATCACATTATTCCTTCCAGTGAAACAAGGCGCCACATTGATGCATGTCAAGCAGTGACAGAGGACACTCTTAAACTTGCATATTAAAGGTTAACAGGAGTAAATAGTGATTATGACAGTAAAACAGGCAACGCCTTCATGAACTACTTGACCTTGATTATGCTCAGCTTATGAATCCACAGTGTGGCATTCAAGTCGACACTCCAGTAAAGCTTCCAGCCAACATCCTCTTTCTTTCATTATTGCAGTGAAGAGGGCAGATGCTGCTGCAGAGTTAGCAGCAGAGTATGCAGTGTTACTGGAGGAAGAAAAACAAAGAGAAAAAATCCAGATGCTAGAGGAAAGGCAGAAAAGAGAACTTGAAGCTCAAAAATGTGAGTTAGAAAGACTAAAGGCCGAAAAGGAAGTAAAGGCTGCACTAGCCAGACTGTCAATATACAATCAAGTAAAGCAAGATAATAATATCTGTTGTGATGATCACATTGCTGGAGTGCAACAAAGTGTGCCAGCACAACCACCTGTGATTTCAGCTCCTATCCAGCAGCTTGAAGATCTCACAGTGCCTGCCCCACCTCCACAGACAGATGTCTTCTACCTTGCACAAACTCTCCAGGATAGCATAACACTGAACAGACTTTCAATGCCAGAGCCATCTGTATTGACTGGAGATCCCATTCAGTTCATTGAGTGGAAAGCTTCATTTATGTCACTCCTTGACAAAAGGAACATCTCTTATGCTGACAAACTACATTACTTGAGAAAATATGTAGTAGGTCCAGCCTGAAAGATTCTTGATGGCATCTTTTATAGACCTGACAATGATGCTTATAAGGATGCATGGAACCGATTCAACCAGAGCCCTTGGTGCTACAAAGAGCCTTCAGAGAAAAACTAGCTAATAATTGGCCAAGGATTCAGTCTGAAGATGCTATGGGGTTCAGAACATTTGCTGATTTCCTGATGTCGTGTCATGAAGCTATGCCTCACATTGAGGGTCTGGAAATTTTAAATTGGGAGTTGGGAGTTTGCCCAACCAGTCTACATGTGTTTTGTGGACTTGGAGAAGGCATTCGACCGTGTCCCTCATGGATTCTTGTGGGGGATGCTTCGGGAGTATGGAGTATCGAGCTTCTTGCTACGAGCAATCCGGTCTCTATACAACCATTGCGAGAGTCTGGTTCGTACTGCCAATAACCAGTCTAACTCATTCCCAGTGAGAGTTGGACTCCGTCAGGGCTGCCCCTTGTCACTGATCCTGTTTATAATCTTTAAAAGACAGGATTTCTAGGCGCGGCCAAGGAATGGAGGGTGTCAATGTTGGTGACCACAGGATCTCATCTCTGCTATTTGTAGATGATGTGGTTCTGATGGCTTCATCAACCAGTGACCTACAGGCCTTGCTGGGACAGTTTGCTACTGAGTGTGCAGCAGCCGGGATGAAAATCAGCACCTTCAAGTCTGAGTCCATGGTACTCTGCTGGAAAAGGGTGGATTGTCCTCTCCGTGTTGGAGACGAGGTCCTGCCCCAAGTGGAGGAGTTCAAGTATCTTGGGGTCTTATTCACGAGTGAGGGGAGGATGGAGCGGGAGACTGACAGACGGATTGGGGCAGTGTCTGCAGTGATGCGGACATTGTACCAATCTGTCATGGTGAAGAGGGAGCTGAGTTCTAAGGCAAAGCTCTCGATTTACCGGACTATCTACTTTCCTACCCTCACCTATGGTCATGAACTTTAGGTAATGACCGAAAGAATGAGATCGCGAATACAAGTGACTGAAATGAGCTTTCTCCGCAGGGTTGCTGGACTCATTCTTAGAGATAGGATGAGGAACTCAGTCATTCAGGAGTGGCTCAGAATAGAGCTGCTACTCCTCCACATCGAAAGGAGCCAGTTGAGGTGGTTCGGGTATCTGATCAGGATGCCCCCTGGATGCCTCTCATTGGAGGTGTTTCGGGCACGTCCCTCTGGGAGGAGACCCAGGACACGCTGGAGAGATTATGTCTCCTGGCTGGCCTGGGAACGCCTTGGTGTCCCCCCTGAAGAGCTGGAGGAGGTGGCTGGGGAGAGGAAAGTCTGGGCTTCTCTGCTCTAACTGCTACCTTCGCAT
>VUQH01011685.1:10116-21404 GCA_015106775.1 Etroplus canarensis
ACTGTAGTGAAGCTGGAGATGGCAGACCACAGGGAAGCTTCATGGATGTAGTGAAGGAGGACATGCAGTGGGTTGGTGTGAGGGAAGAGGATGCAAAGGATAGGGTGAGATGGAGGCGGATGATCTGCTGTGGTGACCCCTAACGGGAGCAACCGAAAGAAGAAAATGTGTGTGTGTATATATATATGAACCATAAACTGGCCAGAGAGGCTTGGGTAGCTCTGCCTCTCAACTGTCAGGAGTTAAAGGTTTGCTTCTTCAGGCCACCTTTAAGATGTAATTGTGATGACAGTTTAAGGACCAACAGTGTATTAACCCAGAGGAATCATATTGTTTTGCAACAACTATGAATATTTTGTAAATTAGAAAATTCTAATCATGCATCATTTTTTTCCAGATACTGGCTTTTCTCTGATGTGGTTCCTGGTCTGTACATTGAGAAAGGCTGGGTGCATGAAAGCATTGACTACAGCTTCACCCCTCCACCAGAGGACAAACCAGCTGAGCCTGAGGTAGAAGAGGAGGAGGAGGATGGTGAAGCAGCCCCAGCTTCTGATTCACAAGGTATAGTAACTAAAGTTAAGTACTTATCAAAAAGTGTCATATCAATATTGTGGGTTAAAAATTATTCACTACACTTGATTCAGAGAAATGTCTGTTTTGTTTGGCCTGTGTGCAGACTTGTTTGCATGTAAGTGGTAGTTGATGTGTTTTTGTGCTTTTGGGTCATTAAGTACACATGTTCATATACTGCTGTATACTGAAGTATGATATTATTGTTTGTTACAGGAACTGAAAAGGATGATGGCAGCGTGGACGGTGCTGTTAGTGAAGGAGCCCACCAGGGAGCAGCACCAGATGTTTGTATAGAAACTACTGTTCCCAAACAGGGACAGAATCTTTGGTACGAGTCTATTTCTGTCCTCTTTTACCCTTTTTCACTTTCACTTGATTCATTTCATCCAGTTTTTAACTTCATCTTCATTATAACTTATTTGCCTCTGAATCTAGGTTCATATGTGACAGCCCTGCTGAGCTGGAGGAACTTGTCGAGTGTCTTCATTCTCAGGGCGTCAGAGAGAGTGAACTAAAGGCAAAGATACAAAGCAGGTGATTGGACTAGTATTATGGGAGATCATTTTAACATGTATTTAAGCTGTCTTCAGTTTTACCACCTCTCAGCAACCTGCTTTGCTGTCTGTTTAATTTGGAAATTGAAACTTTTTATGGTAGTTCCTACCTATAGTTCTAAAGGCAGCAAAAGTGACAAAGCAATACTGAAGACGAATTCAGAGGTGTCCCCTCTCTGTTTCAGGTATCAGGATATCCTCCACTCTATCCATTTGACCCGTAAGGGCAGACTGGGCCTCAGGACCTGTGATGGCTACGCAGAGCTGCTCAAATATCTGCGTAGTGACATCCAGGAGATAGCCTCACGACTCCAGAAGGGAGGACTCGGTTACCTGGATGACAGCATAGACATTGAAGATAAGGTGATTAGTCTACTCATAGGCCATATTAGTAGAACTTAACATAGATTTCCACTGAAGATTGAAAAATGTCTCATTTTGAAAAACCATCTAAATATTCTTATCAGGATATGGGTCTGAAATGTAAATTTGTTTCTACAAAGGTGGTGTTAGACAGAACTAAGCCAAGAAAACAGATGTTTTGGAAGAATCTGTGGCGTCGAAAGCGTATGCAATGAAAAACAAACCGCACAAAAAAGCATCTTTTCCTGTGCTCCCTTATATTTTTCCCCAAGGGGTTGCCACAGTGGATGTATCCGTATTGGTAATTTGGTACAGGATGCCCCTCCTGACAACCCATTATACCCCTGGTATAAAAGCTGCGTGTCAACACAAGATAATGGTACACATCATAGGATTGAATTGATGGCAATGCTGAAACTTCATGGTTCAGTTTTTTCTTTGCTAACGAGTATGGATCCACACCTATTACGCCGATTTTCTCATCATATCTCTTTCTATCCTCCATACTTAATGATTCTACAGTCTTTCTCCTTTTGCCTTTTCGTGATTTTGATCACAAGTTGAATCTGACATCAAAACAATTTAAAATTTGCGGGGGAAATTGATAAACAGCAGTGTAAACAAGTACAGCTTGCCAAGAAAGATGGCGTCGCAAAGGAGGTCACATGACAAGAAAATGGGTCTGTGGTAACTATGCATAGACTGGGAGTCAGAACTGGCCCACCAGTGGGTCCAGTTTAGCCACCTGACTGGCTTTGCAAAGTGTGAAAATTGCAGTGAAGTAATTATTGAATTTTTCAGTAAAATTAACTGCTCTTCCCAGTGTGATGATGCCAGTATTGGCCTACTACACACAAGTGTATATGGTTTGAAAGCTCATTTTTCAGAAATTTTTCATTGTGATTTGTAAACTATAACGTAAGAGTATGACAGTTGATCTGATAAACTTGGGGGGGAACACGATTTCACATTTGCATGGCAAATCTCCAAGGGAGTGGGAACTTCAGCATGTATTTGTGCTTCAACACACTTAAAGTTAGGTTTTTTGTGTAATTATAATTATTATGGTATGGTTTTATTTTTCAGGCCCACTTGGGATTAAATTGGGGTTTATGTCAGGACGCAAGCCCCTCCCACCATGGAGGCTTGTGTCAGGAAGAGCATCCAGCGTAAACCTCTGCCAAATTGTAGATACAGATTAATTTGCTGTGGCAAACTCTTGGCAAAAACAGAAGGGAGCAGCCTAAGGTGCATGTGGCCCATAATCTAAAATAAGTTTGACACTCTGGGTTTAAACCATTACAGATATATGCACATATATAATTCATATGTTAAACTGCTTTGCCTGTCTCTGCAAACACATTTTATTTTTATGAAAAGGCTAATGTTTTATTATGCAGTGAAGCTTTAGGATTTTAAATTTCTATATAGCTGTGTTTTTGAATAGTAATTCTTCATCTGCTTTATCCTCCTTTCGCAGTTGAAAGACATGGAGAGCTTGAAAGACTTTGGCGAGTGCATCATCACGATTCAGGCCTGTGTAATCAAAAAGTTCCTGCAGGGGTTCATGGCCCCTAAGCAGAAAAAGAAGAAAAAGCAAGGAGGAGAGGAAAGCAGCAAGGCTGAAGAAGTGGATGAGGAGAAGAGGCTGGCGGAAGAGGCCAGGGTAAGAGAACAGAACGGAAATGAAATGGTCTCAGTTAAAATTTTACCCATTCATTTTTATTGACCTTAATTTGCTATTAACTCCTACTTTAATATTAGAATTAAACTTGATTAATGTTGTTCTGTAAAGCTCTGTGCAATATCATACCATTCTTCTTAGGTTGCAACAGCGGTGGAAAAGTGGAAGACAGCTATCCGAGAGGCCCAGACCTTTTCCCGCATGCATGTGCTGCTGGGAATGTTAGACGCTTGCATAAAGTGGGACATGTCTGCTGAGAATGCTCGCTGCAAAGTCTGTCGCAGGAAAGGTTAGAGATGTTTACCACTGTTACTTCACTCCTCTGGTGTAAAACTCAGAAAGGCGAGTAACAGCATATCACCTAATTTACATAGGAAGAAGTTCTGACTGTAATTACATGCAGATCGAATGCCAATAAAATAACCTGAAAGATCTGATGTAGGACAACTGCTTTCAACCTTCTGATGAAATTTTAGTTTTTGCCTTTTTCTCTCAAACTGCAAACAATACATTTATCTTACTCCACATTTGCTGCATTATTGTGATATTAATCTGCATGCAAACTTGGTAAATTTGAAGGTTCAGTCCTGTTTAAGTGAAGCAGTTTTCCACTTCCCAAATGATTTTTCTGCCCACTTTCTAGTTCTCAGGAAGAACCCATCTGCACTGAAGCTGATGGAATTTAGACCCAGATCCAGACAGAGCAGCAGCTGCAGGGTCAGAGCACATCAGACTAGTGGTGTCAGGCAGGTCTACATGCAGAGCCAAGAGCTCCGCAGGCCAACAGGTGAACCTGTAGTAATAAGATGACAGTAAGAACTTGCTTAGCAACACAGAGGTACAGTAAAAACATCCAAGAGATTTGTTGGACTTGATAGGGATCAAAGATCAGGAAAAGCAAGACAATGGTAGTGCAAAAATGTGGGGATACTAAATACGTTCCAAATAAAACTTTGTTTAAAGCAACAGCCAGTTAATACCGATCTCTTCCAGGTGATGATGAGAAACTTATCCTTTGTGATGAGTGCAACAAGGCCTTCCACTTGTTCTGCCTGCGACCGGCCCTGTACCGCATCCCTGATGGAGAGTGGCTGTGCCCAGCCTGCCAGCCCACTGTGGCCAGA
Source organism: Etroplus canarensis (assembly GCA_015106775.1). Lineage (NCBI taxonomy): Eukaryota > Metazoa > Chordata > Actinopteri > Cichliformes > Cichlidae > Etroplus > Etroplus canarensis. The sequence continues at coordinate 14,418 of VUQH01011685.1, forward strand.
CGTGGCTCCCGCTCAAGGTAATGGTCCTCTATTGTTTATACAAGCGATTACATTGAGCCAAATTCACTAACACTTCCTTACATATTACAAAATGGCATTTAATTTGTTTAATATCATAGCTCCTGTGTTTTTATTGCTAGAAATTTCTTCTAATACAATTAATAGTCTCTTGCAGAAATAAGTATTGTTGCTAAACTATAATGTGGAATAATTACAACTAGTATTTACATGTAACACTGTAAGCTTTACACTTTATAAACCAGCGGTTATCAAACTTTTCCAACCAGAAGCCAAATAAAGTTCTCTGTCAGCTTCCTGCCCCCAAGCTGAATTTTAGTAAGAGACGTCAGCCAAACAGCGCTAGCATTAGCAAACTCGTGTTTTTCCCCCTACTTTAGTCATTTATTTATTTACAAAAACATGAATTAATCCAAACAAGGAAGCTAAAATGTAAACAGAATGCAGCTCACAGTAAGATGCAGCTTGCTCTCTGCTCTACTGCTCAGTCTCTAGCCTCACCTCCATGGACCCCACCACTTGCAAAGGTAAAAACGTAAAGGTAAAGTTAATCCTGGTTTCTGCTGACACATGCCCTAAACATGCATATCTATAATGTATACATATTGTACATTAATACAGGAAACTGCTCTCCTTCTCCCTTGCAAACCTGTCTTTACTACTGATGATTAACAGCTGGTCCCCAGGTAGCACAGGTAAACCGCAGTAGCAAAACAGGAGAAAAAGTCAACAACCCATTGAACTCGGTCTAACGAACAGGCCAGTATAAACAAGAGAAATGTATTGTTATAAATGATGCGTGGGAAATGAGTATAGTGAAAAGGGAGGCCTCTTTTATAACAGCTTCTATGCTCTGCTTCGGTCTGCAAATAGGCAAATGGTAAAACAGTCCCATCAGTGTCACTGAAAGCAAAACATGTTTCCCCTTTTCTTATTCAGTTGTGTCAGTGTTTTGAAAGGCAAGCTTTCCATTGCAGGAACTATAAGCAAGACTCAGATGAAGAAGATGATGAGGAGGAGTCTGAAGAGGAGGAATCCGAAGAAGAGGAAGAGGACGAAGAAGAGAATGACTACAAAGCCATGGGACACAGCTGTGAGTATTTTATGGAGAAAATTAAGTTCAGATTTCACAAAATTGTAACTTGACTGACAACGTTTCACACATTGCCCACGTTGTTCAAGTTAAAATAACCAACTAGTACAAAAAGGAATATTTACAGCCTTTAAGACCTGAGTTGGTTTTGGAAATTGGGGGTCCTCAATGCTGAAGGTTGAGAATGAGAGGAATGCTGATGGGGAATTTCAGCCCTTGTCCTCTTTGTGTCTCCATTGTCTGTGTGTTATGTAGCCTAGCTCAGGTCTGGACCTGGCTTTGAAGCTTTGAGTGTGTCACTGTGGCTTCACTCAGAGTATGTGGCAGGATGATCCCCTCTGTCAGTTCAGGTCTGCATGTCAAGGATAATGATTCAGAAGTTTCAGCAGAGATGTTAGTTCACCTAAGAACTGGTTATTTTCCTCATTTCAAGTGTGAGGCTCCAGCAGTCTAATGTTCAATTCACAGTGGCCTGGGACTGATTCATCCACCTATTAAAATGTCAAGAATGTAACAATTAGGCTTGTATTGATTTCATTAGCAGTATTGTATTGTATACATGTTAATTTCTACTTTTTGTTTTTTCTGCTCCACAGTGAGACCAAGGAAGAAAAATAAACAATCTTCATTGCGGCAGAAAAGCTCAAAAAGTAAATCCAAGAAATCAGCCGCTTCGAGTAATCAGAGCAGTAAGCAGAGAGCAGGCCCCAACAGCCCTGCAGACATTGATGAACTGGTAAGAAATTGCTGAATAGCTTGGGATAGAAAGGTTTCGTATTATGTACTCATTCTTGCTTTTGTGTGTCTGCATTCTTTTCAGGTGCGACAGAGTTCCCAGACAGGAGTGCGCAGGCAGGTGCTGGAGCTTGAGAGGTGTGAGGAAATCCTCAAGAAACTGATGAAATTTCGTTACAGCTGGCCTTTCAGGTGAGGTGTGAATCTATGTGAAGCAGGATCCTTTTGGACTTCTCAGCAACCGTAAATGTGTAGGAGTAGCTTACATAAGCTGAAATGACATATGCATTTGTGCTAATGCTTAATGGCAAGGCCGCACCAGTGGAGAAAGCGTTTCTGTTGAAACTAGTTGTGCATTCAATACTGTCAAATTTGTCATATCATATCCAAGTTCAGTGTTGAAAACGGTTAAAATGAAGAGCCATGGGGTGCTATGATAGCTCAGTTGGTTGAGCGGTCGGCCCATACACCAAAGGCTATGATCCTCCTGCAGGGGCCTGGGTTAAAGTTCAAACCAGACTATTTCCTACATGCCGCTGTCACTTTTCCCCACTTTCTTGTTACTCTACACCAGGGGTGTCAAACTCATTTTATATTGTGAGTCACATACAACCCAACTGCATCTTATGTGGGCCAAACCAGTAAAGTTAAACCACCTCTAAATTGTTGCCCTTACTTTCAGTGTTTAACTAAACATTCAATCCAAGATGTCTTAAGAAAACGAAGTGCATGTGTATCTGTCAGTAAGAAGACTATAAAACTGACAAAAATACAGCTAAAGGGCTAAAGTTTATGCCTTCCGTATTTGAGATCTCAACTTTTTCCATAGCCATCTAGTGGGCCAGATTGGACCCTTTGGGGGGCTGTTTCTGACCTGCAGGCTGTATGTTTGACACACCTGCTTTACACTATTTTGTCTACTAAAGCATGCCCCTCAAAAAAATTAACAGCCATATCTTTGACTCTTGAGCAGCAGCTGACCATGGTCTACGATGTTAAAAGGTGTTCTAACTCGGTCTCATTTTGGCTTTATTTAAGATGGTAAATAGTCATCCCTCTGTAGTTTTCACACAAGCTCAGAGCTTCTCTGCCATTATTTCCTTCTATGCTGGGCACTCACCACAGCAAATCATTTTATACTTTGCTAATGTGTGGGTTGTATGTGTCAAAGCTCTTTGTCTCTACAACAAGCAGAGGAGAACTTTTTGCAGAGACAAAGAGCTTTGCTTGCATATCTAGGTAAAATGTCTACCCAGAGGAGTTGTAAACTGTGTTTGTAGCCTTAGTTTCCTCTATTTTTAAAGATGACTGTTTTATGAGTTATTATGGTTTGTAGTTTCCAGTCTAGTGTGACACTCATCACGTGTTCTAACCCCGTTTCAGGGAGCCTGTTTCACCGGAGGAGGCAGAGGACTATCTGGATATCATCTCTCAGCCCATGGATTTCCAAACGATGCTGGGGAAGTTCAGCCAAGGGTCATACCGCCACGCCCAGGATTTCTTGGAAGATATGAAACTGGTCTTCTCCAATGCCGAGGAGTACAACCAGCAGGGCAGCACCGTGCTCTCCTGTATGGTCAAGACAGAGCAGACTTTCATTGAGTTGCTCCAGAAGCTGCTGCCTGGCCTCAGCTACATCCGACGGCGTTCACGCAAGCGCGTCAGCCAAGCTCCTGCTACATCTGAGGAAGAAGAGGAAGATGATGAGGAAGAGGAGGAAGAAGAAGAAGATGAAGAAGAAGAGCCTAAGAAGAAAATGACAAATGGAAAATCACATGCGAAGAAAACCAGAATCGGCCGGAGACAGAAGGATGAGGACAGCGAAAGTGAGGAGGAGGATGATGAGCAGGAGGAAGACGAAGATGATGATGACGATAATGATGATAACAATGATGATGACGATGATAACGATGATGGTAGGAGGAGAAGTAAGAGGACCTCTGCAACCTCAGGCAGGAAGGATTACAGGGAGCTGGATAGCGATGGCGAGCGGGAAACAAGGAGAACTCGTCAGCGGGGGGGTCGGAGTGACACAGGGGGGACAAGCAGTGATGAGGACCGGTCCAGCCAGCAGCGACATTCCAAGAGACAGAAACGCTCATGAAATCCAGGGTGCTGTTTTGTTCTTTTTGTCCTCTCCATTTGCTTTAAAAATTTCTGTCCCACTCCTTTGAAAAATGACCACGGGCTCTGTATCTCGTCCTCCCACAGCCAGCGGGACCTATTCCTCAGAAGGACTTTTTTGTGTCAATGAGTTTATGCTCATATTTTGAAAAACAGAAGAAAACTGATTTATATTTGTAACATGTTTAATATTGGTGTTTTGTTTTTTCAACCAAGAAAAAATGAGACATTTGAGATAACTGAGAGATCTTCATAGCTCTTAAGACTCTCAAGCTGACAACCTCACACAAGTGTAATTTGACTTAAATGTTGTCCCGTGAACTGTATTCTTTTCAAACACAAGTACAGTGTAATCAGAGGTCTGTCTTCACTCCTCACACATAGTCAAGATATGATTTTACTAGTGTGTTTCAGGATAAGCCCATCCAGCTTTCCCCCCCCTACATCTGTGATAAGTCCTTGTGTTTTCACTGACTGCAACAGATTGTTGTTCATGTGTCTGAAACCCTCTAGAAGTTTTCTGATGGCTGTCACTTGTAAATTGCTCTTACTATGAAGCATCTTCTAAGTCAATAGATAAATACAATAGGATTTTACTAGCTGTAGTATTTTTTTTTTCCTCCCTCTTCCAGCCCAGGTTTAAAGTTATTGTCAAAAGCTGGGTTGAGCCTGCACATCATAAGCCCTTTTCAGACATGTGATTCGTGTCATTATTGGCAGCTTCAGTCTGTTAAAGTGACATCGTTGTCATTGCGACTTAGGTTAGCCACAGGTCAGTCGGTCACTTCCTTAGTTCTAGAGGGCTTTGTAGTCCTCCAGAGAGGTAACATCCAGCTTCTGCTTAGATATGGGCTTAGGAAGCTCAAACTGGCAGGTAAGAATTGTAATTTTAGAATCCTTCTGAGCCTTGGGCATTTGAGGGCTGTTGAACTCCATGTCAAAAATGACTCCCGTGATGAGCTGTGCATCCTCCAGCTTTCCTCTGACCTTGTGATAAGTGCTATGTGCAAACACTTGTTGCTCATGTGGTAACCATAGATAATATAAAAGATGGACGTAGGTAAAGTGACTTCACCCACTGGTTTGTATGGTTATGTTTTGAAGCTGAGATGAGCTTTTTTTTTTTTTTTTTTTTAAAAAAAAAAAAACAAAACGATGTGATGAGCGATTGGCAGAGCTCACTGTAAAAATGCATGCTCATTTTCTTTTAAACTCAATTAAAAGGCTTTAGACAATAAGCATATCCTGGATAAGCCACCTTTTGGACTCTTAGAATGACCAGAACTTACAAAATGAACTTAATGTTTTATTCGGTGTGACCCAACTCAGTGACTGAGCCCATGAACCCATGATCAGGAAAGTGTTTACGTAGGCCAAGTCCAAGGGTAATTTCCACACAGACTTCTTTAGGGCCCAAAGTCATTAACCACATTTATTGCTCCCCCTTAATAAGAAGGAAGATTTAGGGTGTTTCTGCAACAGCTACCCGTCTTCAGAAGTGGAAGTTGCGTCCATCTCTTAGACTGTGTATGGTGGTAACTTGTATTGTCAGTGTCCCTCCAATGATTTTTTCCCTGCCATTGTCTTTAAGAGCAGTGTTTTGGTGTAGCTCTGCCCCTCCCACACATACTCAGAGACCGAGATCTTCTGGATTGGGAATTGCCAGATTGCATCACAAAGGAATGGTTTAATAATCTCACAAAGTTGAAACAGAGTAAGATAACATAAGATGTTATCATACTCATATTATTGCTTTTTACTACCAAGATAAGAAAAAAGATGCAAGGGAGAGATGCATAGCTTTAATCTTGTGTGTGCCTGTCTGTTAATGCAACTCCATGCATTTGCACGTGTGCCGAATCGTTAAAAGATTTGGAAATCTCACTGGGTCTGATCTAGTAAGATTGCAGTTGGGACTTTGACAGAAACATGATCTGGGTGCTCATTCAGACATGAGGCCATCAGATTAAAGGTAAGGAGCGCATGTCTGAAAGGGGCTTTGTAGTCCCATTACTTTAGTGGAAAAATAAAATTAGTTTCATCTCAGCTTTCTGTGCCAAGTTGATATTGTGGACTCATTCAGAGTCTCCCTGTTGGCTTTTAGAGCTGTCCAAACTTTCCTCCTCTGTAGTGCCCTGCCACTTTAAAGGAACCGGTACCTCAAACGATCCGTCAGTTTGCACTCCTCCTGTGTAAAGTACACTTATTATGCCAGCAGCTACAGGACCATACAATATTGAATTTATGTGCATAAACATTTGTAAGCAGTGTTTAAAACAACAGATATGATGTTTGTTATTAAAAAAATGGGCATTTTTTTGAATATTTAATATTTTTTGCACAATTTATTTGGTAATGTAAATGATAAATTGTTGGTGGAGCTTAATGACACCCAGAAAACTGCAAGGTATAAACAGGGCTCTCCCAGAACATGTCAGTTGTTTTACTTTTCGTATAGCCAAGGCAGAAATGTCACCTTTACATTTTGTAACAAACACATCTGCTCGGTAGTTCAGTTAAATTTAGTTAGCAACTCAAACTTGGGTTACAGCAGCTCCTGAGAGGAAATCTTGAGGTTTCCCAGCACATTTCCTGGTGTAGTCACCAGGTGGTGCTCTATTCCTGCACTTTGAATACTCTGTGCCAGCATTTTCCAAGTAATTCAGTTAGTGCTCCTAGCTGTACTATTGTAACACCTGCCTCTCACTGCTTTGTGTGCTCCCAGCTCATCAAACAGGAGCCTTATGGCACTGGTATATTTTAGCTCTTTGAAATGTTTTGTGCTAACTTCTACACACTGAGCAGGGAAACTGCTACAGACCCTCTAAATCAAAATCTGAATCTCAGTGTGCAGATCATGTGTAGTTTTTTGGTTGCCTGCCAGCAGTGTGTATATATTATCTGTATACTGATATGGCAATGGCAGGTTTGCCCTCTTCTGTCTGTGCTGTGCTGTTCGCCCGTGTTTTACTAGTGCTGTTGTCATCAACACTTTCCCTGAGTTCATTTGAATTGTT
>VUQH01011689.1:2932-16502 GCA_015106775.1 Etroplus canarensis
AAAAATCTATGCATCGCACTGCAGTCTTGCAAACACAGTTCTTTCTTTCCGTGCTCCATCTGCAGAGTGACAGAGCAAAGCATTAGCATGATTTCACCATGAGTTTTTACAGCCAAAATTACAGCCATTATTTGTAACTTTTGTGTGTGGTTATTTTGTCAGACGACACCTCTGTTATAAAATCCTCTCACTGGTCCCTTGCAGGGCAGACAAAACTGTTTATTCCAATCAGAGCTCAAATGCTACAGCCATTTTAAGCTGCAGAAGAGGGGACCTCTTCAGTGACACATTTGGCAATCTTAACAGATACACTTTGTTTTCTGAGGTTAATGTACAGTTAGGTCCATAAGTATTTGGACAGGGATGCACAGAGGATTTTAAATAAAAATTCAAAGGTGCTGACTTTCAGCTTAAATTCAATAGCTTTAAAAAAGTATCAGATCAGATTTTGTAATTTCATCCATTTAAATACACAATTCACATTTTCAGAGGCTCAAAAATAATTAGTTCCTTGTTATTTCATAACAATTTAAGCGCATAAAACATTTGTATTTGAATCAAAGTGTTGAACTTGCATTTTGTAGCTGTTCACTGAACCTCTCGATGTGGTGTTCCTGTAGTGTAATGGTTACACCTTCACCTACAAGCAAAAGATCCCTGCATTAATTCCAGGAGGGGATTGATGTAGGGACCCTTCCTGACACCCCTCCTCACCATGGATGGTTGTGTCAGGAAGGGTCCCTGGTGAAAAACCTCTGCTAGATTACAGGGGTATTTTAATCTAATGTGGTGACCTCTTGGGGGAAAATACAAGAAAACAGTTGAAGGTACTCCTTTACACTGAAACTCTGTATATAATCCTAAGAGATGTCCATGCAAGTAAAGGAGGCCATTTATAGAGTAAAACCCAAATAAAACAATCAGAGAGGAGGAAAAGCTTTCAGAGTGGCCACAACAACAATCTGGTACATTCTTATATAGAAGCAAAGTACTGGCCAGCTCAGCAACACCAAAAGGCCTGCAAGACATGAAAGAAAACTAAAGTGGATGATCACAGAATTCTATACTTGGTTAAGAAAAACCCTCTTTACAAAATCTATCCAATTTAAGAATACTCAAGGAGGTAAGCATATCAGCATAAACGTCTACAATCAAGAGACACCTTTATGAATGTAAATACAGAGGGTTTATAACAAGGTGCAAACCACTGTTTACACTCAAGAGCATAAAGGTCAGATTAGATTTTGGCAGAAAATATTTAAAAGAGCCTGCCCAGTTCTGGAAAATAATTCTTTGGACAGATGAAATCAAGATGAACTTGTACAAGAATGACGGGAAGAGAAAAGTATGGAGAAGGAAAGGAACAGTTCATGATCCGAAGCACACCACATCCTCTGTCAAACACGGTGGAGGCAATATTATGGCATGGGCACGAATGGCTGCCAGTGAAACTATTCAAAAGTGTTTATTGATGATTGACTGCTGATAGAAGCAGCAGAGTGATTTCTTAAGTATACAGGGTTGTACTCTCCGCTCAGTTTCACCCAAATGCAGCAAAACTAATAGAATGGCATTTCACAGTGCAAATGGATAATGACACAAAGTGTATTTCTCAAGGCAAAGAAATGCGATATTCTTCAATTACCAAGTCAGTCATTTGATCTCAACCCAATAAAGTATGCTTTTCCTAGGACAAGAGGTGGAAGTGGTGGAAGACTACAGATACCTGGGTATTTACTTGGACAATAGACCGGATTGGAAAGGCAATACTGAGGCTGTGCATGAGAAGGGACAGAGCAGACTCTACTTCTTGAGGAAGCTCAGTTCGTTGAACATGTGGAGCAAGATGTTGCAGATCTTCTATGAGTCTGTGGTGCAAAGTGCATGTCATGGTTCCCCTTTGCGAGCTCATCTTCCTCTTTCTCCTTCCCTGGCTCCCTGCCTCCCTTCATCCCTAGGTGTCTTCGTCTTAGTCTGCGTCTTATTTTGGTAGTCTGTCTGGTCCCCGCTGCACTTCCCTTCCTCAATCGTATCAGCTGTGTCTCCCTACCACCTGTCGCCCTCTCATTGGTTGTCTCCGTCTATTTAAGTTCTGTCTCCTCGTCTCTCCCTTGTCCTGTCATTCGTTTACGTCTTCGTCTTCATCACCGCTACCCTGCTCGTGTCAACCTCCTTTGGATTGTTTCCCCCAGCTTCTATCCCGGGCTGTTTTGGACTTTGGACTCTGTTATCTTTTGTTGGCAAAATAAAGCCTATTTTAAGTTATCCTCCAGTCTCCTGCGGTACTGCATTGTGGGTCCACACCTCACCTCGACACACTTCCCGTGACAGTGCAATTTGCTTTGCAGCCATCTGTTGGGGCAGCAGCATCAGAGCAAGTGACTCAAAGAAACCAAACAATCTGATAAAGAAGGCAGGCTCTGTGCTGGTGACTGCTCCTAGGGCTGATTGTGGAAAGAAGAATGGTACACAAGTTACCAAACCTACTGGACAACCCTGCACACCCTTTACACAACATAATGATTAAACATCAGAGTGTGTGTTCAGTCAGAGGCTTCTTCAACTCAAAAAAAGAACGGAGGTCATTCCTGCCCACAGCAACAGTCCAGTTGATTCTTTGTAATGATTAATGTTGACAATTTGTTTATCATAAAGTCTATTTTTTTACTCCAGCAACATAACTTCCCTATGGGATGACCAAAGTATAATTCAATTCAATTTCATTCAATTTTCAGTTACTGAAGACAAAACTGAAGGCAGAGAGACCCACAGACAAGCAGCAACTGAAGGTGGCTGCAGTAAAGGCCTGGCAGAGCATCTTAACGGAGGAAACACAGCATTTGGTGACGTCCATGGGTTCTAGACTTCAGGCAGTCTGCAAAGGATTTTCATCGAAGTATTAAAAAATCCTTACATTTCAAATTAAGCTAATTTGTCCTATTACTTTTCAGACTCTGAAAATGGAAAATGTGCATAAAAATGGCTGTAATTTCTGAACAGTTAATGAAATTCTTTTGTCAAACCCCTTGAATTAAATCTGGAAATCTGCACTTCAATCACATCTTGATTGTTTGTGTTAGTGTATCAAGGGAAAATTACAAAGAATGTGTCCAAAAACTTATAGAACCAACTGTATGCATCTTTAATTTTCTCCTTGTCAGTCTGAATCAGCAAAATATTCTGAAAAATTCTTTTGCCATCATGGGGTCTGATGCTTTTCAGACCTCATGAAACTCGAAGAGAGGCCTGAATATTATAGTTTGTTATGATGTATTTCCATCTGAATAAAGTTATTCAATTCAGGAAATTTTCCACACTCCAGTCCAGGAAATATTCGATTGGAAAACAGTGGCTATGCTCATATGCTTCATTTTAAATTCTCATATGTCCTTTACTTATTAAAACTATGTAGTACAGATCAACTAAATGCTATTTTGGCAATTATGAAACTGTTTTAGTGCATATTTTTAATGGTATAAAGTTTATCATTTGTTTCATCTGATTAATGATATCTGCTCAATGCCATTTGTGAACCTTACTCATAAATCAGACAATAAATCTTCAAGTCAAAAAGCAGATGACAACATGCCACATTTAGCAATGTTAGAACTGAAATTAGGAAATAAAAAATACATAACCAAAAACCATACATTTTAACAATGGGAAGTGCTCCAAAATGTTATTTTTTTGAAAAATTCAGTAAGAGATTTAAGAACTTAACTCACTGTGCACATAATGCTTACCTAATGCTTACATAAACAAGTTTGCACCATCCCTGTGAGTTCCCTCGGATAAGTTCTTATTTGAGGAAAATGCATGCATGCTGAGTCTGACAAATGCATATCCAATTATAGCTCAGCTCCCAGCAGATCTGTTCTTACAATGCCCACCTGTTATACAGCAGAATGTCGGGCTTCCAAATGAGATGGTCAGGAAATCTCACATTGGACACGCCTGGATAGTCTGGTGGATTCCATTGAAGGTAAGAGTCAGTCCAGTACTGCAGCATATAAAAAACACATTGCACCTTACGTCTCATATTCCACATGCATATCTATAACACATTCTCTAAAACCCTATGGGGCTTCACTCTGGTAAGCCTTGTCTGAAAGCTCAGGCTAGGATTTAACACTGTTTCCTCATGGCAACCACAGTCCCTATAAAAGGTATGTGACAGCAGCTAATGGAAACATCGTGCTGTGACATGCTACAAGAATTGGGTTTAATCTCTGTTCCAAGTTTCAGCAGCATGTGTAGAAGGTTTTTAATCATAAAATTAATCACTAAATATATTTAAAATGTTGACATAATTAGAAAACTCAGGCGATGATTACAACTCAAAAAAAACCATGAAAGCATGAAAGAGAAATGTCATAGCAATCTGTCCAGTAGTTGTTGAGACATGTCAACCAAAAATGTCAAATGATAATTATATTTCAGCAGTCATATAATTAATGTGCATTGCTCTTAACTCAAACACAGTATTCAATTTGATGCAAAATATTACATTATAACAGCACTTGAAAAATTTACATGAATCCCAGATTATCCTATTTGAACCCCATTTGCTTGAATGGCGTGCAGATGAACTGGTATCGATTCTGCAAGTTTGTACAAAACCTGATAACCTAAAGCTCAATGTAAATTGTGGGATAAGAGGTACACCTGATTACTTTATTATGGTTGGGTTAAAAAATATGACAGTAAAAAAAGAATGACTTCAGTATTACATAGCAACTTTGTCAAAAAATCTCTGTGAATGATATATATTCCAACAATTTCTGGTAATCAAAGCATGAATAGATTATTTCACCATATTTTTTGGAAGACAAATACAAAACCATTCCAGGTCCACAGCAGAAGTGATATATGATGATCACATACTGTCAAGACCTCTCTTGATTAAATAGGTTTTCGCAAGGATTTTTTTAGTACAATCTATAATTCACTTTTAATTAATTTGATCGGCCAGGTGCAAAAACTGGCTGCTGCCCACACAAAGAAATATAAAGATCAGGTAACGATAAAGGCAAAGTGAAACAAACTCAGGAAAGATGTAATTGAATGTGCAGGTTACATGGTAACTATAGAAAATTGCATTTTCTCAGCCATATAACCCTCATTAACTTGCATCTTTGTTTAATAAAATGGAAAACTCATTCATTAATTTGAAAATTTCCTCCTATTTGTGAGCATTAGCCCTTCACCTGGCCCCAATCAAACACCTGAAACACACTTCTTAATTGCTCTTTCTTAATTTTCTATCTCTATTCTCTTATTACTGTATATTTCTGTATAAATATGCACACTTGTCCATGTTTCATGCTTTTACTGCATTCCTGCTGCCCCCTCTGAATCCGTGAGCCCTACTTACTCAAAAGTTTTCTTGCACTCTTGGAATTTCAGACAACTGCTAAGCTTTGCTTAAGAAAGCACTACCTTACAGGACATTTCCAGGATTTTTTCCAATAGGGTGGCATAGACATAGACATATTCAGACTTTACTGACATTTGTACAGGTGCTGTACACTGGAGTCCATGTGTGTTGCGTACAAAGTTAGCTTAAGGAAGAAAAATAAGTTAAAAGAGCAGCACAGTTAGAAAAAAGAAACACACAGTATACTGTAAAAGTATGAAAGATAGGCTCTGAGAATGTGAATGTGTACACTCCAAATTACTGCACAGAAGTTTACCTGTGTAAAACATGTGTTCTAGCACCTGGATAGAGATAACTTAAGTAAAAATATCTGTATAACCGAATGACAGGGACAGGGGGGATAGAGATAGTGAAGGCTTAAGGAACGCAGATTGTGGTGTATGCACAGAGTAGACCAAGAAAAAATGACATCAGCATCACAAGACCTTGAAATTTGTTATTAACCTAATAATGGCAAAAAATTTTCAACATCAAAATATACTTAAATTACCTAAAGTTAGAGCACTCACTATGGAGAATGCCCCATATGCATTTTATTACTGAGTGATAAAAATGTAATCATTAATGTGTCTATCACTTTAAGTGTTGCAATGGGGGGGTGGTTTTAATTACTTACATACTGCTGGGTAGCTTTGTCTATAATACAGCATATTTTATTAGTAGCTTTCTTTGTAAAAAATCTGCAAAATAAAATATAGTACATTAATGTACACTGAAGCTGTACTTCAGTGAAGTACTTGAGTAATGTACTAGGCAACCCGCCATCAGTGGTTCTATCAATGCTCTCATCCAGCGCGTTGGGCATTGTAGAATTTACAGTACTCTTGCAAAGTGGCATTGATGCTGGGACATCAGGAAGGGCAATCATATTTCATGTCTGAATGTATAATCTTATAGAATCATTAATATGACAATTAATATGACATTTAGCCATGTATGCATCTTTAGCATATTTTTTTAACATTTTACTTGTCTTGGATCCCACACAGGTGGATTGTGCCAACAAATGCTGGATCAATGTTAAAAGGCCCTATACTGTGGATGCTGTCTGTACTATCATATGTTTCAGAGCCAAAGTTAATTTTGCAGGATGTGGAGTGAGAAAGATTGCGTATAACTCCTGCTGCGATTCCCCGGAATGATTTAAAACAGGCCAAACAGCCTTGGTACAGCCTTGGTAGAGCTGCTGATGATGCAGCAGCAGGGTACCAGTGTCACACTACGGACAAGCTGTAATAAAGCAGCTGTGCTAATACACCTTATCTCACTGCATGAAGGACAAAAGGGTGTATTGCCCCTGTGGAAGATGAATAGAAAGAGACCAGGTATCACTGGATGTGTGGTGTTTATTTCTGCACATACATACTACATAATCAATAAGAGGTTGTGATAGTTCAACTACATATCAACTCAAATGTTATAAGTTAAAGGTATGATTCAACATTTACATGAAAAAGCTTCCTTGTAAGAATTACACAGAACGATTTATATAACTCTTATATCTGTACAGTAAATACCAAGCTACAAACAGCAGTCATTTAGTTTAAAGAAGGTCTAGGGCAGTTTGGGTACCAGATAAAAAAAATATTTGTGTTAATTATGTAAAACACTTTGGCATGTAATACTGTGTAAGTGTAGCCATAAAGCTATGCAATTCAGCTTTTGTTTGACTTCACATAAATTGTACAGGGACAAGGCTTACCAGCTGTAGCCAAATGTTGGTTGTTAAAACCTGGTTCTTCTCATCCTATTAGAAAAAAATATAAATACTCATTAATGTTATTAACAAGTACTTTGCTTTTTGTATTGATTTTTCTATGTTTAAGTTTCATAAATGAGAAATAACACTACTACAAATGTAAACATCTGCAGTAGCTTCACCTCTCAAGGTTTTGGTAATGAATAAACGTTTATGCAGACACAGTTACTTGTGATTAATTTTCTATTATTGACTGATAACTCCAGGGTCTTTCATAAAGGAAAGCTTGTTTCTTGTTCTTTTACCAGTTGTGCTGAAGCTTTCAGCAGTTATTAAATTTGGACTTAAACATACCTTAACACACATAAATGTTCTGAAACTTATTTATATGCGTGAAAGACAAACGAACCACTTGATCAGTTAAAGAATTATCGTTGAGATGTGCTTGTATTAACCTTACCCACATCGGAAAAAGAAAATCTTCCAGACAAGAATTGATTTTAGTTGTTAAGTGAGAAACCAGTCACAATGTTTACAGCAAATTATGCCTGCTTATATAACCAAGAATGAGTTATTATTGTACTGGCTTGAGCAGCAAATATAATATGCATGCTATAGATGAAGAAAAATAACTTACGCACCACATCCATTATCTGCATGAGGCTGAGGCCAAAGTAAACAGTGAGACTCTGAGAATCATTATGGACTGGTCTCACTAGCGGGTTGTAGCCTTCCATCAGGTCTTCGTACAGTCTGCGCTGGTTTGGTCCTTGATGAGAAACTACAGAAAATAAAGAAACTTGTAATATTCTTTGTGACCACGAAAAGAAACATAAGTAAAACATAAATATGAGCAAGACAGACACTGACAGCCATCTTGCAGCACAATTTGATAAAACATCACAGTTCTCAACTTTTTATGAATGTGTATTAACTAATCTCTATGTAGTCATGTAAAAAAGAAGGTTTTCACAGAACCTGTCTGTATATAATTTGTTCGTTACTACAAAAACTTACAAGATACACGTGCTACTTTTTTCAGCTAATAACATCCAGTCATGATGAATAGAAAGTTTTCCCAGGATTCTGTGCAGTCTTGGGAAAACCAAGAGCATCCCATGATTTAGTAGCTTGAAGAACCACCTTTAGCAGCAGTTGTTTGAAGTAATACTAATTTCATGAGGGTTGTAGGCATTTGTTTATGCGCAGCTCTCTTAAGGTCCCGCCACAGCATTTTAATCAGGTTGAGGTCTGGAATTTGACTGACCATTGCAACACCTTGATTGTTTTCTTTTTTAGCTGTTCTGTTGTAGATTTTCTCCTGTGCTAGAGCTCATTGTTCTTGTACATGATCCAATTTTAGCCAAGCTTTAGTGATCAGACAGATGGTCTCATATTTGACTCTGGAATACTTTGGTATACAGAGAGATTTAAGGTTGACTTAGAGACTGCAAGGTTCCCAGCCTTGTGCCTGAAAAACAAGTGCAAATAATCACCCCATGAGGTGTTTGTGCTGATGTGCTGTGTTTGGATTTCACCAAATGTGGCATCGTGCATTGTGGCCAAACTTCTCCACTTTGGGATTATCTGTCCAAAGGACATTGTTGCAGAAGTCCTGCAGATTGTTTAAATGCAACTTTTTGAACCTAAGCTGTACTGCCATGCTCTTTTTAGAGAGAAGACAGTTTCTCTTGGTAATCCCCCCTAAACAAGCCATACTTGTTAATGTTTTTCTGAAGGCCTGTAGAGTCTGTCCAGATATAGTTCTTATGTTATTTTATAGTGTGAGTACTGCATGATCTGACCTCAGGATGAATTTGCTGGGACGTCTACGCCTGGGAAGATCGTGGCATTTTGTTAACACACAGCTGAGTGTTCCAGACCAGCAAACTACCAAAACTTCTGCTTGCATAGAGGTGGTCACACTGGCTAATCATCAAAACATCAAGTGTATTTGATTAGCAGCATTTGAATGTTACTTACCTCTTAACTCCTATGGAAGCAATAAGAGTGTACTTAGTGTTTCTCGGGACAACATAGAGTCCTGTGGATTTTTTCTATTTTTTATATGATTGTATATTTACATTGCAGTGTTGAATTTGTTTCACTGGTAAGAGTAAGGTCACGAAACACAACAGTCACCCACAATCACAGTTATACAATTTTCCCTTAAGATATTGCCAAAAAAACCTGAGCAAATTGCTAAAAGGGTGACAGTTTTTATTTACTGAAGTTTACAAGCTGATATTTATCAGCTTCTGCTAATTCACAACAAGCATGAAGTACAGCTGATGCTGATCATTTGTACATACATAAAGCAAATAATTGGAAGACTGAAATAAGGATCCCCTGCAGTGTGAAAAGGGACAAAATTAACTGAAATCTATCATCTGTTAATATATTAATCCTAAAAAACTCTAACGTGGATTACAACAAGAACCCAGTCGGAGCTGTCTTTGTTAAGAAATACATCCAAAAACACAACTTGAACATACTACAAAGAGGCCCACAAAGTCACATCTGTGCTGCCCGTTCACATGTGTCTTAACGTAAAAAACAAGCAGACTTCTTTAGAGGGCATGAATGTCTGCAAAAACCTGCAGGTCAATCTATTCAACATCTGTTGAGTTTGGATTGGTTTAACAGTGAAATACAACCTTATAAAGTGCTGCTAAGGCACAAATGATCAATAAAATGATTTGTTTGAAGTGAAGTTTAAATTAATTCATGAATAAGACTAAGGCAGATAAGGCACAAGAGCACGTTCAGCAGCAGACTCATTTCACCACGATGCACCACAGAACAACACAGGAACTCATTCCTACCTGCGGCTTACTATATATAGATTATATAACATTTATATATCTATATATTATATCATCATACTATATTCATATCAATTTATATCTGATTTCTTACATGCTGGATAGGCACAAGAGCGTGGTCAACATTAGACTCATCCCACCTGCATCACTGAACACCACAGGAAACCACTCTTACCTGTAGTCAGCAAAGTTTACAGCTCCTCCCCTTGATACCTGAACTTTCTTATTGCCATACTGTGTGTATATTGTAAATAGTATTGTTCAACTTTGGACCACCTATGCGACACACTGGACTCTCTTGCATACGGGGTTTTTTATCTGCTGTATTTTCTATCTTTTACACTTTACTTATAATTAACAGAGTGTCTGTGAAGTAAGCAATTTCCCCCCTGGGATTAATTAAGCATTCTGATTCTGATAATTGAATTTAGGTCAACCTCTCCATTCTTTTACCTCTCACATATTCCCTTTTCTGATTTCTTTCTTAATCTCTGCTTGTTTATCCTGCAGCTACTCACTACTATTTCCACTTCTATGTTGGGGCAGTTTCACTGAGTGCTGCTGAGGCACCTCCAGCTCCATGCAGGTTGTAAATCTCCCACTTTGGATTTAGATTTTAATTTTGCATGAAACATAAGTAAATTTGGTGCTGGGCAAAAAATATCAAACAGTATCGTGGGTGGTGATACGTACACAGTGCAGACAAGGCAATCTTCAAAATACATTATCTGGACTTGATTCATCTCACAATCTCAAATCAGACCTGCCCCTCATTTTAACACACTCTTAGTTCCTTTCTGAGAGTTATGGAGTGGTTTTGGCAGCATCTCTTCACTTCACTAATGGCCCAGTTATCCTAAACCTCCTATGAGAAGCACATTATCTTGATGATTTGGCAGAGAGCTTGTTGTCTATCTGTATATCCCCATTCATCTGTTCTCTGTTGTGTCCAATTCTTTCATTAAAAAAAAAAGACTGAAAGATTAGCTGAAAGCTTGTCTTTGTCCATGGTTGAATCCTCAGTGGATAGCCCCCCCTCCTGATCCCACCATAATCAAATTTCTCTATGAAGATCTGCAAGATGGCATTAATGTGTGTTATTGTCCTTGTACTGTAATACATTCCTGTACTGTACTGGACAGCAGACCACACTGGGTTCATGAGAAATGAGCTTGGAGCCATAAAAGGGAGAAGCAAAGTCTTTCAACCTCTTAATCAAATTTATCAGCCTGAGTAATGTCAAAGAGATGGGCACAGGCTTTAATTACTCCAGACATGTGCCTGACATTTAGATTTGCATCCACTGTATGTGCATACACCAACATTTCACTCATCTCCCCCTCTGTACTTCACTTTCATTAACTTCTGCCTGTAAAGTGCAGACTAAATAGCCCTGTCTGTGATTACAATTAAATGAATTGCCTAAATTTAAATATTCAAAATCAGAGCAAATTTGAGTAAAACTGATGAGGTGCAGTATTCACTTAGAATAAAACATTAAGCATGAAGATTTTAGAGCTTGGAAAACTTGTATGAGTTAACTTGTGTCCTGTGTCCCTTTAGACAAGAGTGGGGAACAAAGATATGCTGTTCAAACACGTTCATCACATCTTGTGAAAGGAGAATAGAGTTACTCTGTTTTTAAATAGAAACCCTTTTCTAGTCACCCTTTATAATGGAGGACTTTGAATGAAAAGAATTGAGCTGTCTGCATCAATCTCTCAGTTTCTGATACACCACAATATAAGAAACGCTGCACTGTGATCTTCCAGTTCTGCTTACTCATTTGTATGAGAATGTCTCTGCTCCATCATGAGAAATCTCACGGTGAATCAGTAAAGGTTAGAAAGTTCATTGCTGACAGATCATGAACTGGGTGGCATGGTGATGCAGGAGTGAGCGCTGTTGCCTCACAGCTAGAAGGTTCCCGGTTTGAACCCTGGATGGGGCCCTTGTGAGTGCAGTCTACATGTTCTCCCTGTGCCTCCTTGGGTTTCCTCCCACAGTCCAAACACATGCATGTGAGTTTAACTGCTGATTCCAAATTTGCAATGGATGTCAGGAGAATAAATTACTGTATGAATTTATGGTTTAAAAAAAATTTAGCTAGCAGTCTAAAGCACTTTGAGTGGTCAGTGGGACTTGAAAAAAATGCAATCACACACAAATCAGTCACACACTACACGCAGTATGTGAGAAAAACACACCCATTAAACTGCAATCACTGCAAGCTAGAAAGTGGACCTTTTTATTGCTCAGTATTATTACATAACAACTGAACACATAAAGAAATGTTTCATACTAAGTAGCTTTGAATATAAGAGAGATCAAATGACCAAAGACGAATCTGGATTACACATTAATTAATAAGCAGAAATGTTAGAGGGCCCCACCCCCAAAAAACAGAATAAACAAACAAAAACTTCATAGGCACATAATTATCTAAAACGCTGTGTTCGGCACAACAGGTAAGTAATTCCAGTTAGGAAGCAAAGACCCACAGTCGAACAGGGATTAAGTCAAACCAACACGCCTCCTAAATAATAATAAAATATCACATCCCACTTACATCCTGGTTATGGGAGTTAAATGGCAACTGAAGGGACTGCCTACCTTTAACTGTGCAGGCGGCGACCGCCAGAGAGACGAGAAAATCCACCAGATCCATGCTGAACCGATCACTGAGAGACTCCTCAGTGGAACCTGATGGGATTGCGGGAGCAGCAGTGATGATGTTGTGGGTTGGGGCGGCAGTGCCAATAAATAACTCCTCCTCCAAACCACCCGCTGCTGTTTGGGAGGCTGTCCGTGAGACCTGAAGAAATATCAAAACTTTCTCCCCTCAGTACTTTTCTTTTTTTTGCGCATTTTTTTTCAGCAGGAAAGGAGGGCACGTCTGTACAACTGGCGGACATCTGCTGGTTAGAGGAAACCATTGCAGTTACAATGCAGCTGTGGCACGGAGTCTGATTGCTGGAGTGGATAACTTAAAGAAACTGAATAGATGGATGCAGTGGCGATTCAAGAATCTGTTGGGACATTAGGTAAAAACATCCCAGGGGCCCCCTCCAATCAGCATTTATCACATCACTTAATAATAATCTGTCAGTATGACGGCGACATATTAATAAAATCTTTATTATTATTATTATTATTATTAAACCAGCCACAGGGGCCCACAAGCCAGTGTAGTCCTAGTGCTGTTCCCAAGCCGGGGAAATGGTGAGGGTTGCGTCAGGAAGGGCATCTGGCATAAAAACTTTGCCAAATCAAATATGCAGATTCATAACACGACTTCCATACCGGATGGAAGTCACCCTGGCCTTGGCCCGGGTTCACAACGACCGCCTCCGATGCTGTTCGCCAACAGGGTGCCGGTGGAAACTATGCTACTGTTGGCCAAAGACCAAGGAGGGGGAGAGGGGGAGAGTGTGTTAGGAGGCAGAGAGAGAGAAGGAAAGGTAGGAGGGTGGAGGTGCGAGTAGGAACTTTAAATGTAGGGACTATGACTGGTAAAGGGAGAGAGCTGGCTGATATGATGGAGAGAAGGAAGGTAGATTTTTTGTGTGTGCAAGAAACCAGGTGGAGGGGAAGCAAGGCCAGGAACAG
>VUQH01011696.1:8580-25069 GCA_015106775.1 Etroplus canarensis
TGATAGATTGTGAGGGTGCAAGGTGGCTGATGTCAGGAGAGACAGGGAGGTCTTATATTTTACTGTCTCATTCAAATATATACACTGCTGTTGGGCTGTCAGCCTAAATCATGGTGCACCGTTTTCTCTGGGCCAAAAGGGGAATTAGCAATATTGAATCCACAGTTGCATATTGAATAGCTCATGGAGTTTCTCTTGTCTAACCTAATAGTAACTTTGAAGCAGCGATTAAAGCCAGCAAGCACAAAGAAATCAAAAAAGGGAAAGCAGAATTGTTTTCCCCATTAGCAGTATGAGGAGTTTATGGTACGATTTATTGCAGGAAAGTGTATAAAGTTCTCTCATACCTGATTAAACTTAGTGACATAACACTATTTCTGTGAGCCTTTGTTACTGAATTTCAAAGGGAAAAATGCCTCCAGTCCTCCACTCGGTGCCCTGACATACTATTTATACCGTCACGGTCAATGAATGACCTGAATACAGCTTTGGGGTGACTGGAGGGTAGCTGAGCTCTTGTTCTTTGTCTTAGTCTCATCAGGTACAGACATTTAGACCAGCCATCACCCCACCTCTCTCTTTTTGCCTTCAAGTATCTAAAAGCGGTTTCCTTGTTAAATATTCATGCTGCCCTTCTCTTTCAGGGTAGGATTTTTTTGAAGTACATAAGTGCTGTATTGGTGTTTTGATGGGAGGGCGTAAATGGAGTGTGAGGTTTTTGGCAGATGTGCAGCCCAGGATTCAGCTGATAACAGCTGTGTCCGTCACATGTAGGGAGATCACAGAGGTGACACGATGAGACTTGTTTGTGCGGAGGAGAGCAGAAGAAACAGAAAGAAGGAAAAGAGGAGGAAAAATTAGGAGGTGTGAGAGACTCTTAAGAGACCAGTCCTCGATAGAAGCATTATATAACGCAGAAGTATGAAATCTCATTCATTTCATGAGTTTCTCTTTTGTGTCCTTGCAGTAACCCACTCAGCACCGCCTTACTTGAAAGACAGAACTTGCACACCATTGAAAATAACCTGCTTGTAATGAGTTCTATGTAATCTTCTGTAGGACTTACTTTTAATTGACAAAAGAACCATCAAAGGCAGCTTCATAGCTGAGACTAAGCGTAAATCATGTTTTAATTAAGGAGGATATAAGGATTCCTTTCTTCCCTCAGCGAGAAAGACTTCCCCAACGGACTGCCTTCAGATTCCACAGTAACATTACTCCAAATAGCTTAACTAGATGCTAATTGGAGGCTGTGCTAGCCAAGAGGAAGTTACATTTTAAAATCAATCCTTCAAGAGAAAAAGGACTATCGTAGTGCTCTTTTCTTTTAAAGAAGCCTAGTTGACTGCCCCCTAAACAACATTTCTTTGTAGGGGAAAGGATTTTGCAAACTTGACAAAACAAGAAAGGTATAGAACATGGTGTCAGCAAATTATTTGCGACTTTACACTTTGATTCTTCCCTCAGAACCTTTGAAGAAGAGCTTTGAAAATGCTATGCAATGTGGAAGATATGTAAGTGCAACACAAGGCTGCCTAAATATAGGAAGCAGTTAATTTTGCAGCGTGTTACACAAAGACAAAGAGCTCTTGAAAGCAATCGAGACTTGTCAATGACGTAATAAACATTGATTAGAAACCTTGCCAATGTTTCCAGACAACAAACAAAATCCAGCTCTTCTGTCTGGCAGGAGGTGAACCCAAAACAACAAAACACTACTTATTGATTTTTGTTGCGCTATCACAGCTCACAGTCAGAAATATGATTCACAGATAACCTTGAGGTATGAATGGACTTAACAAATCACCGCCCACAGAAGCCATTATCAGTGTACGAGTCATTACCATGTCATTTACGTATATTAGGACGTAGGGGGGACAATAGGCCATCTGAGGGCCAGGTGGAGGAATTAAACCCACAAATCACTTAGTATCTGCCACTTCTACTGGCAACACGTTAGCAATAAACACAAACTCATTATTGCAGTGCGCTCCTTGGCCTATAAATGTCTCTAGTGCTGAGACAGGGAATAGTGATGAGTAGAGGCCTTGCATCACTGTTTTTGGTTTGATAGACCAGAAGAGAACCCACCCAGCATCTGTGTGTATTCCAGAGAAATGGCTAAAATGGCAGCTGCAATGGCCTGTGAGTTATTTGATTAGGGCTCCCCGTGGACCAGCCATGCTGCTGGAGAGAGGGGGAGGGAGAGGGGAGAGAAGGAGGGAGAAAGAGGAATGTACTGTTGATGCACATGAACTACCAATAACAAACATGTTTCTTAAAGGAATATAATCACTTTTTAAAAGCATTATTGTTGTCACCATATTGTTTAATTTTTTTGAGCCAGAAGTGACCATGTTTAGAACATGAGGTTGGAGTGCAAATTTATCAGCTAACACGAATAAACTTGGTTGGCAAGCTGGTCATGCCTCAAACTTCAATCTGTAACAAAATTAAGAGGGGTGAGTTAGGATTCACTTGAATGAGGACTCAGCTGTAGAGAACATTTTTTGTACTGACTATTGGAGCCAGACACAAGTGGTTCAGGGAATTCCACATTGTCACCATCTTTTCAGGGCTAAAGTTTCTACATTTGACTTACAGTCATGTGAAAAACTATGCGCACCCATGATTTTTTAGCTTGTAGAACCACCTTTAGCAGCAATAACTTAAGATAATCATTTACTGTATGACTTTATCGGTCTCTCACGTCATTGTGGAGGATTTTTGGAACACTCTTTTTTGCACAAGTCCCACCCTAGCATTTCAGTGGGACTAGGTCTGGACTATTACTGGGCCATTGCAACACCTTGACTTTTTTCTTTTTCAGCCCTTCTGTTGTAGATTTACTAATGTGGTTCTGCTCAGTATGGGTTAAGCTTTAGCTTTTGGAAAGTTGGCCTCACATTTGGCTCAATGACTGCAAAGTGCCCAGATCCTGTGGCTAGTAAACAAAGCCCAATTATGAGGTGTTTGTGCTGATATGCCCTGTTTGGTTTTCTCCTAATGTGGCACTGTGCATTACGGCCAACCATTTCCACTCTGGTCTCGTCTGTCCAAAGTACAATGTTCCTGAAATCCTGTGGTTTATTCAGAAGCAACTTTGGAAGCCTAAGCCGTGCTGACATGCTCTTATTACAGAAAAGAGGCTTTCTACTGAGAACACTTCCAAACAAGCCATATTTGTGCAGTCTTTTTTTAAGCATACTGCCATGAAACTTAACATTTAACATGCTGAACTTGGGGTGAATTTGTTGGGATTTCCAATCCTGGGCAGATTGTGGCATTGTGCTAACACACACTTTAAGGCTCCAGAACAGCAAGATGCAAAAATGTCTGCTTTTATACCTGCTGATGATCAATTGATCATGTGCATTTGATTAGCAGCAGTTGGCTGCTACTTACCCTATTAATTTCTATGGAAGTAGTAAGGTTGTACTTAGTTTTTAAACAGGACTGCACTGAGTCCTGTGAAAACATTCTCTTTCACATGACTGTACACTAATCTTCTGCTCCTACAGGCAGCAAATGAGCTTAGCTAAGCAAAAAGATTGGAAACAAGAAGTAACAGTTAACCAGGCTCTGTCCAGTGGTAACAAAATCAGACCAGAAGCTACTCTAAAGCTCAGTAATTAACCTGTCATATCTTGTTAGCGTAACAAGATGGCAGCAGTTTAGGATTTTTCAAGTGTTGTGTACTGGACTGTATCATAGCCAGGAGCAGTGACATTCTGAAATCTTGCTTTTACCATGAAGTTGCCCTGCCAAGAAATACTCATTTTTTTTCTTCTCTTACTATAAATGCAAAGTGTCCCCTCAATTGGCAAACAATCTCATTTTGCTGGGCCTTTAACCTTGAAAGCTGGCATCAAATGCAAAGGCAAATTTTATGATTCACTAGGAGAAAACAGTGAGTCATTGTTCATTTACATCTGCAGCATCTTGCCCTCTGGTGATCTCTAGGCCAATGACTGGCCCTAATTTTTAGGGAGTTTAACTAGTCAACCGAGAAACTTCATTGCAAAGACAGTGGTATCTATCCTTACAGACACAGATACCGTATGCACAAACTGACTTACAGCACACTTACCACCTCTGAAAAACACTCAAATTTCACCAGCCCACCCGTGCACACATCACATGCAGTTGCTAATAAATGGCACCACTAATTAGCCTATTTTTTCATCTGCCACCCACTCCCTTAACACAGGATCAGAGAGTGTGGGTCGGTCATTCTCAGTGTGGAGGGCAGACTATTCACGAGAGAGCCCTTTACTGCCGAAATCACCAAGATGCTGGTGAGCAGCTTGTCTGATTAGCACTGATTACTCTCTAATTGGAGTTCTCCAAAACACGATGACCTCTGCTTTGTTTACTGATGGGATTAATCACAGCTTGGCAGAATTAGAAATCCCAAATGAATTCATCCTTTTCTCATTATTTGGAGGCTGCGTGCCCCTTGCCACCCGGGCTCTTTTTCTTGTTGGATCCTGAGTGGCCAACAAATTTCACTGCAGTTGAAGGGAAAAACTTTGCTGTGATGATCTCTGCCATTTTGATTGTAAGTCTGGATCGACATCTGAACTCTGGGTCAGAAAGGACCATTTCTTGAAAACGTTTTAGCTGCTGTGAAGGTACAGTGGTTTGAATAGGGCAATTAAATGTACAGTGACAGGAGTTCCAGGGTGAGCCATTAATGCATGTGCCAGTGGCTTTTATAGAGTCTCATTTGTGTTAGGACTGTAGTGTTATGTGCAGTAATACAATTTTTGACATGCACTAGAAATTTAGTCTGGCCAAAATGCAAATAAGGTAGAAAAATGTAAAATACTGTCATGTAATATTGTAATTTAGTAATTTGAAATGAATATTTCTTGTCAAATGAATAATATATTGGCATGTAGGAATGTATTAGGCAGAATGGTGAACAAGAAGCCAATAATAAATGCACAATTTGGCATTTTTAAAGTGATCAAGACCTTTTAAATTTCTACAGCTTTTGGAAAATGCGATTTGTTTGGCATTAATGAAAACTCACTTTCCAAAACCACTGATTTATTATCTGCCTGAAACCTATAATTAGGGTGATTTTGGCTGTTTTTATTTAATGACTACATCACTTTTTTCACTGGTGCAGTTACAGCCTGAATAAGAATAACTCCAGTTTTTCAGGGTTTTTTTGCTGCCTCTCTTGTATCTGGTGAAAATAATAATTACACAGCTGGGGAATGGAACTCACTGTTTCTTGCGGCTGCTCAACCCCTGCTTGCATCATCAGGTGAAGGATTTGGGGATGAGCTAGATTTCACAATCTGTATTGGCAAAAATGTTGCGCAATGACCGACATACTGGATAGGTTGAAAATAAGCAAATTGGTTGTAAAAAATATCATTAATATAGCTTAGAAAAAAAGAGCAGCACTGAGCGTACACTCAACAGTACGTAGAAATCAACAACTTTGAAGTCAGAGTGACCACTTCAGATAAGCAAGCCGAACTGATGACATAACAAGAATCCTCAGATGCGGAGTGAAGTGATTCACAGACGTAAGACAGCAGGAGAGTGAGAAAGACACCAACAGGGAGCACAGAAGACAGGGACAGTTACATATGTAGACAGGTACCAAGGCAGAAACACAGATGCATCTCGATGGATCTGGTGTGACAAGCCGAAATCATCCAGCAAGTGAGAGGACAAAACAGATGCTTGGGGACGGGCCCAGGCCTGCAGTCGTCAAAACCACAGAGTGTGTTGTCAGCACAGAGAGGTTGATGGCAACATCGCAGATCCCACTTAAGAGTGTCGGCCAATCCACAGGGATGGAGACGGGCAGGTGGTGCTGACTTGTGGCTTGCACTGGCAGGAAATGACCGGCTTGCCAATGAGCTCACTGACATCTGTCACCCTCTGAAGTTGCGAAGCTGTACCACTCAGTTTCCACTGAAAAAAAATTCCTACAGCATGCTCCATGCAGCGACCCAAACACAATCTCTTCTGCAACTGTGTATGCCTTGTCTGTAACAACTAATGTGTATATACACTCTCCTTCAGCTGGGAAGAAGCAGTGACTGTAGCCATTGGACTAAAGCGAAGAGCTGAAGGACACAATTATTATGAAAAATTAATTCTTTTCAAATGCTGTAAAACATCAACATACAGAGTTCTCCTTGCTTTTATGTTCAAGCAGTCTTTGTAAATATGTTGGTTATGTAATGATCAGTTTATTTATAAAGGAAGAGAAAGAAGAAGTCATCGGGTCGGCACATTGACCACAACGGCAGTGCGAGGGTGTGCGGGTGTTTGTGGAGCCCACCCAAGATACATGTCGACGGCTCAAGTTACACATTATTGATTGTTTTTGTTCTGGAACAAAACAGAGAAAAAATAGAGCGATATGCTGTTCAAACAATCTAGAGAAAGAATGATAGCATGGAGCAGCATTGGAAACAACAAAAACATAAATTAAAGAATTTTGTTCACGGCAGACACAATCTAAAGCAAAGCTAAAACTTCCCATACCTTTGCGAACTCGGATTTTGTATGAATGCACCGTAAGTGCAAATTTTATGTTGTTTGCTATGGCCTCCTTTCCTGGTTGAGCAGTCCCGCCCTCTGCAAAAAAAGAGCAGAGAAGACAGTGATGTAACTGAAATAAGAAATATCAAAGTACTGGCAGAGAGCTGAGTCTGTGTAAACCCGTAGTAGTTCAAAGGAGGTAATTTTTAAAGAAAATCCTGCTTTTTCTGTTCATGAATTGTCCAGCTTTTTAAGAAATACACTCAATAACTTTATTTTCAAGAATTAAATATGAAAAATGAGTGCACTCTTGTGTACAAACTAGAGGCAAGGGTAGATTAGCTTCAGTAACACACTGACTGAAAGCATGAGAAACAGCTAGCCCCCTTTAGTTAAAAATGCACAAATACACCTCTGAAACTCAGTCACTGAGGTTTTACAAGAAGCTATTTATTTTACAAACTGCTACAGATTTCATTGATTTTTTGGAAGGCTTGCTGACACTGAAGTTGCAAATAGCATTGATTCCAAGAAGTCACTGGTACTGGTAAAACTTGAAAGTAGAGATGTGTGATATCGAATTCATTGAACCAATTTAATTGTTTGTTCATTGAGAAAAATGTGTGAATTACATTTTTACCTCAGTGTCAATCAAATAATGCAAGCACTGAAGACCAAAAGATACTGAGATTACAAACCTCATTTCCAGAGAAGTTGGAATATTTTTCAAAATTCAATAAAAACAAAAACCTGTGATATGTTAATTCTGTCAATCTTTATTTAACTGACAAAAGTACAAAGAAAAGATCCTTTTTTAACTCTTCAGTTGCTCAACAGTCTGTGGTCCATTATTTAATTCTCCTCTTCATGATACTTTTTCAGTAGGAGATAGAGCTGGACAGGCAGCATGCCAGTCATGCACACATATTCTGTGTCTACGAAGCCATGCTCTTGTAGTCTCTGCAGAATGTGGTCTGGCACAGTCCTGCTGAACTAAGCATGGACATCTTGGGAAGAGATGTCACATTAGTTGAAATGTGTGTCCTTGATGGCAGCACATGAATGCCATCAAAATGTATGCCTCAGATTTGATTGTACCTTCATGCAAGTCACCCATATCATCATGAATGCTGGATTTTGCACCTTTTGCTGACAACGATCTGCATGGTCATTTTCATCTTTATCATGGAGAACTTTGAGAACTCTGCAGTGTTTCTGCATAGAGTTGATGTATGGCTTCCTCCTGGTGTAATGCAGTGTCAAATTGCATAGTGACAGATTGAGTTAAGTGACAATGTTTTTAAGTACTCTGGAGCCCGTGTGGCTATATTTGTCATAGTAGCATGATGGTTTCTTAGGCAGTGTCACCTGAAGGCACACAGATCACACGCATTCAAAAGTGATTTCTGACTTTACCCTTTACCCACTGAGATATCTCTGAATTCTCCAGATCTTTTCACAGTATTAGGCACTGTAGATGTTGAAATACCCAAATTCTTTGCAATCTTGGATTGAGAAAACTTCCCTTTTGATCTGACCAATAATTCTCTCATGAATCTTGGCACAAATTGGTGAGCCACAACCCGCTGTTGCTTGCAAAGACTTTGATGACTTACTTTTATACCCAATCAAACCTAACCTTACTGGCTCTTGATTAGTCTGCTAAATGTGGAGTCTTCAAAATCGGTGTTATTTGAATATTCTTTGCACTGTTCAATGTTATTTTTACTCTGTTCCAACTTTTGTTGAGTGTGTTGCTGCCATCAAATTCTAAATTTGACCAGTTAACTTAGTCAGTAAAGTAAGTTGGTCAGAGAAGGTTTATGTATGTAGTGAAAGAAGAAATGCAGAGAGTTGGTGTGAGGAAAGAGAGTGCAAGGGACAGAGTGAGATAGAGGCAGATGATCCACTGTAGCAAACCTTAAATACTGACTGTAACTTAGCACAATTAAGGTTTCTGTACATTATTACAACCTGCTTTCATATATGTTCATTTAAAATGTCTTAAGTTAGAGAAAAAAGTTATATTTTAACAAAAAGGAAAAAAAAACATCTGCAGCTAAGTATTAATCTGACAGCTGCTAGTGACATCTCTCAGACATACATCGATAAGTGCTTTAGTCTTACTGTATCCTCACACCTCCATCTTTCCCAGAATGTGCACTGAAGAAAATTCAAAACATAAGCTTATGTCTAACATTAATTACATCTGACAATGCCTTGAAGAAGAAGAGGAAGCTGGTCAGTAAAAACTACTGAAAATCTTTACTTTGATCTTTTGTAAGCAAAATAAAGCAAAATAAAGGTCCATGTGAAATAGAAGATCACCAATTTTTGCTTTTATTGCATTTTTTTGAAATTTTCCCAACTTTTCTGGAAATGAGGTTTGTATATTTTTGGCTTTAATATTGACTAGCCCTACATACTTGAAATAGAACCAGGGAAACTGTTTCTCTTTATTTGCTTATTCCTGGTTCTGGGTATGTATTATAATAGCTCTCACAACGAGATAAAAGTGATATTGACCTTCTTAGATGACTCTCAGCGAGAAAGCTGAGTGCATTTCCTGAAATGTATATATTTTTCTATAGATTCTTATAAGATATGACTTGAAAATGTCCCTGTATTTTCAGGGTAAGGCATATTAAAGCACTTCAGCTGTTTGTGGATATTGTTTTCTGCAGTGTTACTCAGAACTAAATATGTCAATCTCAGCTCAAATGCAGTTCCCATCCATCTGAGGTGCACACCACAACCAGATGATATAAATACATTATGGGAGTTTAATGGAACATGTCGCTCCTGCTTCCTAATCTGAGGATATTTTCCATTAGGCTAATTGCAGAACAGCAAAATTACATAAAGCCACAGAATAGTTAATGGTTATGGGTATTTGCCACTGAAGCTTAAGTTTTCTCATGACACTGGAAAGTGCAACCCAACACACTTAAGGATCCATTAAGGGTACTAAGCACATAATCCCAGAGATGCAACTGAGGAGAATGATGCCCAGCTTTAGCAATTGCTGTTCTAGATTTAAAAAAACAAAACAACTTTAACATGCAATAATATGTAGTTGCACTGAGTGTAGCAGAGTTACAAAGGGCTTTTAAATGGCCTGATGTGTCATCTTGCCAAGTTGTCTGGAATCCTGAGGTTGAAAAGATCTCCCATCAATAAAAGTGAGCCTGAAGCTCTCTGATGAGGGAACAGTGTGCTGTCATCTGAAGCTATCAAAGATGCATCCGCTCTGAATGGTTAAAGAAAGATCCGCTCCCACACATCAAACAATCCCCTGCTGAACACACTTCCAGTCCCCTGTCGTCTGAACCAAATTGCCTTATTTTATGCAGGAAACATAGAGCTGCTATTACATGTAGTCATACTAAAACATTGAACTGACAGCTTCCAATTACACACTTATTGATTAAAGTAGATTTTTCCATCAATCTCTCACCTTTCCTGTACCCACCATCTGTAGCTCCCTTTATCCTCCTTCAGATGACAAGATAGTGGGGCTAAACTGCCCCGCAGATCAAACTTTCAAGCCCTGTTCTTAGAGAATCAAAAATTACAGTTTGAACCAGAGCAGCCAAGCAAAGTGCACTACCGAAAGCATCCCAGCTGACAATAATTGCAGTAAAGAGTGGTAATGGCTCAGGATTGCACTTGTACACTCTGTACCCTGTTATCAAAAAGGCTGTGGATGGTTTTATAGTATTGTTTAATGGCAAAATTGTACACACACAGCTTTCTGAGAGTTGCAGAAATACACAAGGCTTCATGACAGTGTCTTCTCAATCTTACTTTTGAAACAACTTAAGTCCCACCAATTTTTCTCATCAAAAATCTGGAAATGAAAGTAAAAGGAGAACAACAAAAATAGTTATTCACCCTGGCACTCTCTGTCCGAATGATGCTGATATTTTAATACCGCAAATATAGCACAGCTGACTGGGCTCCCCCTGACAGAGTTGTGCTTACAAGCGGAATGCAAACGACATAATTGGCTATGTAAAACTCTTGCTCTATTAGACTAGGGGAGCATGGTGCCTGATAGCCTTCATCACCACTAAAGCTCTTCATTAATCTCCATCCACAAGGTCAAGGAGTTGCCCTGTACAAGACAAATGAATTAAAGTTCTGCTATCAAGAAATGAACCTTGTATGACCGAATGACAGGGGCTGCTTGTGGGTTTTATGGGAGACTTCGTTATCCCAGTAAGCTGCAATGTATATTTTTTGAAGCCATAGTTTTATTCTATTTTATTTTTTTTAAAGAGTCCATTATTTTGTTAGAATGAGGAAATCAGTGTTCTTTTAAAATCACCACATAGTCATGTTGTGTGTAAAGGTTTATTTTATTTATTTATTTATTTATTTATTTTCTTTGCACTTAAGCTTCAAACCTCCAAGAATACTCCACTGTAGTAAACAACAACTGCAGGCATTAGCAGGGCTTTCATGTGCACAACATCTGACCCTGAAATAATTCCCCCTTCTACCAAAAAAGGACTTCCACTCGGAAGCAAAGGTTAGCCTCCAAGCCAACATTTAATGTAGGGGAAATATTGTGTGCCAACACAAATAAATCAAAATGCATTTAAGACTGGTCTACACTTATTCATAACCCCCCGAAGCTGCACTGCACGCATGTGTCTTCATCCTGTGTGCGTTGTGAGTAGTGGTCACAAAGCCTACATTGATCATAGGAGAAATTTATGCTTTCATTACTTTTCATATCCACAGAGCCCCCCCCTTAACTCCCTGGGTGTATATTTTTGTGTGAAACTGCAGGTGTGTTCCCCCTTTTCTACCAGTTTTTAATTATGATTTGGTCACACTGGATGAAATGAACACATTTCAACAGCCAATTCATGTAGTTTATCAATAGGTCTAGGTCAGCTGCAGGGCACTCACCCTTCTGAAAGACACTCACTTATTAAGGCCTTTAATCAAAAGTGCTTTTGCCGATGATAAGATGAGGCTATATTCATGAAATACGCCCCTTTAATAAATCCACTCCCATCTGCCTAAATAGATGTTTTTGAGCTATTACATCTTGTCCTCAGAGGACAAGGGGAATCGAAATCTTAATGGGGCTGGATTACGGCCGTCGTTGTCGGCCAGTTTTAATGACAGACATTTTGCTGGCGAAATGATGAGAGAAAAAAAACTGATCAGACTTGCCTGCAGAACAAGGCTGTGAAGAAAGTGGTCTGACCTCAGTCGACTGCAGCCTTTGATCAAGTTCACTTGCAGATGTGCATTTGCCCAGGTCTTTATTCAAACACAAAAATGCAAATACGAAAGGGGTCTCACTCAGTGCAGCCATGCTTTTGCACACACTCTCAGACACTTAGACTTAAATTATTAACAATGTTGCATCTGAGAACATCAAAGCAATCATATATTAATGCATCTTAAAAAATTGGAATAGCATGAAAAAGTTCCTTTTTCTTCCTCAAAAAGGCAAATTTTCATATAATCTGTGTTCTTTAATTGTAAAGTCAAATTGTCATGATCTTGAGTGTGAGTATGTGGAGAGAGGACCCAAATGCAGGACTTCAGAAACAAACTGATTAACTACGAGTGGCTTTATTTTGCCAAAAGGATCATCACTTGAATAAAGTTCAAAAACAGAAACACTAGGCATGAAAACCAACTAACTGAAACCCACACTGAAGTGAGAAGGAAACATCAACGACATGACACAGAACTGAAAAGAGAGTATAAAAAGACACAGACTAACGAGCAAACCAGAAACAGGAGGGAGAGGTACACAGGTGACAACAATCAGGGGCAGGAAGTAAATTGAACACAAATGCACAAGACTGAACAGGCTTCAAAATAAAACAGGAACAGAAAACGACAGAACATGACACAATAGCAAACAAGGTCAGACAGGAATACAACGGGGAAAATTCCGTTACTCTGACGAGTAAGAATGCAATAAACAGAACTAAGGCAAAACGCCAAAATATATAAATAAACCAAGTAAACATTAGAATAATAACTAGGAAAGTGAAAAGGCACAATAGAACTCAAACCCATGCGAAATCCATGACACAAAACACAGACCATGACAGTACGACAACCGACGAGGAGGCCGGCAGAGAGACCGCCACTCAGGCGGCCGTTGAGGAGGCCTGCAGAGAGACCACCACTGGGGCTGCCGCCGAGGAGGCCGGCAGAGAGACCACCACTTGGGGCTGCCGACGACAGAGGCTAATGGGCCACCGCTTGGGTGGCCGAGGAGGCCAACGACAAGGGAGCAAACAGAGCCAGGGAGCCACTCTCAGAACCAGAAGGTGTGGGTGAGAGACGGGTGTGTACTTGTGTGTGGGAAGCATGAATGAGTAAAGATAAGCTGTGGCATGGACTACAGGGATAACAGGGGAAGAGGGTGCGAGATCTATAGAATGTTGTGAAGCTACAGGCACTGATGCTGGGTCAGGTGGCATGAACACAACCACAGCTTCTGGGGATTCTGACACTGGAACTACAGGAGCAGGGGACACTGACACAGAGACTGGGGGCTCAAACAGACACGGCTGCTGCAGCTGAGTGCGCAGGCACAGAAGGTGACCCTAGTGCAGCAGCGGGCTCAGACCGAGGCAAAAGTGCAGCTACGACTAAAACAGGAACAGAGGCCACTGCAGCTGCAGGCACACACAAACGCTTCGATGGGGAGACTGGAGAGGGACATATACACCATGGGCCTGGGGAGACTAGACAGGAAAACATATTGTAAGGGCCTAGGCAGGCCACCGTAGCAGAAGGCTCAGACAGAACACCTTCTACAGCTAAAGGTACAGACAGAGAAACTTCTAAAACTGGGGCAAGAAAACAACCTCGACAGCTGCGGGCAGAGACAATGCCATGCCAGCTGTGGGTGGGAATACAGCCTCAACAGCTGCAGGCGGAAACATAGCCGCGCCAGCTGTGGGCGAATGAACACTGGGTGAATCCCTAGCCCAGGAGTACTGACAAGTAGGAGCTCTGGTGGGGGAACAGAGACTAAGAGGGGCCCTAACGGAGGCACAGAGGCTAAGAGGGGCCCTAACAGGGGCACAGAGACAGGCAGACTAGACCGGGAAATACTGACTGGGGGGGGTCAGGCTTAATAACACTGGGAAGGGAACCAAGCACTGGAGCACAACGGGGAAGCCCTAACTCTAAAACACAGAGAGGAAGCCCTGGCTCAGAAACACACAGAGGGGACCCTAATTCTAAGACACAGAGAGGGAGCCCTAACACTTGGGTTCTTTTCTCTGAAAACGGGGAGAAAAGGGGTGCGTGTGCACCTCTGGTTCCTGAGACTGCTCTGGCGCCTCCGGCTCCGGTAATGGTTCGGGGTCCGGCGCAGGCAGCTCAGATGTGCGCAGCTCCTCTGGCGCAGGCAGCTCAGATGCGGCTGATTGCTCTTGCTCAGGCTTGCCGCTCCGCCTCCTCGGGGCAGGAACTGGCCAGGACTCAAAAACTCTCCTCCTTGGGGCAGGGACAGGCTTAGAAAAAACTACAGC
The DNA here is from genome assembly GCA_015106775.1 of Etroplus canarensis. NCBI lineage: Eukaryota > Metazoa > Chordata > Actinopteri > Cichliformes > Cichlidae > Etroplus > Etroplus canarensis. The sequence goes on from VUQH01011696.1 coordinate 22,623, forward strand.
TCCACCCAGCATTACCTCCATCGTGCAGGACAGCGGCGATGAGGTGGAAATGCTGGGTGGTGTGGAGGCAGGAGAGTCAGAGTGGTGTTGGCGGGATCTTCGTTTCCTCCTGGTAGACAGGGCTGATGAGGAGGAAGCAGACTCAGGTTGGCGGGAGGCTGAGGCAGTGGCAGCACGAGCAAAATACTCATGGAGGGTGATGAACTCCGGAGGGTAAGAGCTGACAGGCTGTAGTAGGGGCGTGGAGCTGGCAGGTGAAGATGAGGATTGAGGTGAAGGTGTGGAGCTGGCAGACGAAGACTGTGGCTGAGGTGTGAGACTGACAGACTAGGGCTGAGGTGTGGAGCTGGCAGGCTGGAGCTGAGGCAAAGATGGGGAGATGGCAGGCTGGAGCAGTGGCTGGGGTGAGGTGCTGGAGGGTGGTGATGTAACATGGTGAGCAAAGTTCACAAAGTTCCAACGTCATGCAGGCAAACTATCACACAGGTTGGGATAGTGGAAAGCAAATTGCTGCACCCTAGAAAGCACCGCTTCCTTATACTCATCACCAGGCCCAGTTAAATACTCTCTGTAGAGCTATATGAGCGTATAAGGTAAGTCCTCAGCTTCCCAGGGAAAAAGGACGTAGTCCACTGGGTCCATTTCTTGGTTGCATCGTTCTGTCATGATCTTCGCGTGAGTGAGGAGAGGACCCAAGCACAGGACTCCAGCAGACGAGACAGATTTAACTAAGGATGGCTCTAATTTGCCAAAAGATCAACATAAACTGAAACACTTCTCATGGAAAAACCAACTGACAAAACTCACACTACTGTGGGGAGAAAACATCAATGATGCAACACTAAACTAAAGAGAGACAGAGTATAAAAAGACAGACTAACGAGCAAATGAGAAACAGGAGGGAGAGGTACACAGGTGACAACAATCAGGGGCAAGAAGTAAATTGAACACAAATGCACAAGACTGAACAGGCTTCAAAATAAAGCAGGAACAGAAAACGTGACACGATAGCAAATGAGGTCAGACAGGAATACAACGGGGAAAATACTGGGGAACTGAAAAGCAACAAAGGAAGGCTCTGATGAGTAAGAATGCAACAAACAGAACTAAAGCAAAACTCCAAAATACATAAATAAACCAGGGAAATATTAGAATAATGACTAGGAAACTGAAAAGGCACAATAGAACTCAAACCCATGCAAAATCCATGACACAAAACACAGATTGTGACAGACAGACCATAAAAGGGGAGAAGAAGAGAGTGCAGGCAGGGTGGAGTGGGTGGAGATGAGTGTGAGGTGTGCTTTGTGACAGAAGGATAGCATCAAGAATGAAAGGGAAGGTTTACAAGACAGTAGTGAAACTTGCCATGATGCATGATCTGGCGATGGTGGCACTGACGAGGGGACAGGAGTCAGAACTGGAGGTGGCAGAATTGAAGCTGCTGAGATTTTTGCTGGAAGTGACCAGGATGGACAGGATTAGAAATGATTACATCAAAAGGGACAGTGCAAGTTAAGAAGTTTGGAAATAAAGTCAGAGAGGCAAGGCTGAGATGGTTTGGACATGTTCAGAGGAGGGATAGTGGATATATTAGAGAAAAGATTTTGAAGAATGAGCTGCCAGGCAGAAGGAGAAGAAGTAGACCACAGAGAAGTTTGTACATCTTGTTTTATAAAGTAGTTGCAGTTTTTAAGTTTAATTTGTTGGGTCATTTTTCCCCAAGTATGACATCACTCCTGTGTGCTGTAAATATAAGTTAAAGTAAGAATTAAGTCAGTGCCTCACTGAATGGTTGGAGACTATCCAAAATTTATAATGCTTTCCAATTTGTTCAAAACAAGTCAGTACATCAAAGGGCTGAACTTTTTCTCAGACCATGCATGATGCCAGCAAAACAGTTAACTTGTGTTTGGAAGAGTGTCAAATTACAGCATTTTTGCTTTTTGGCAAGTATGATTATCTTATTTTGACTTTAACCGCATTCTTTTTTTCAAGGCATCTTTGCATTATCTTGTTTATCCTAATCGCAGTACCTCATCAGTCTGGTTTGGAGTCATTCATTCCTGAACCTACAACCCCAAATCAGAAAAAGTTGGGACAGTATGGAAAACGCAAATAAAAAAAGAAAGTAGTGATTTCTAAATTTACTTTGACTTGTATTTCATTGTAGACAATACAACAGCACATTATTTAATGTGTTCCTCATGAATTTTATTATTTTTTTCAAAATAAACACATATTCCAATTTTGGTTCTTGCAACACATTTCAAAAAAAGTTGGAACAGTAAAGCATTTACCACTTTGTAATGTTGCCATTCCTTTTCACAACACTTAAAAGACGTTTAGGGACTGAAGACACCAAGTGATGAAGTGTTTCAGGTGTAATTTTGTCCCATTCTTCCTGCAAACAAGTCTTAAGGTGGGCAACAGTACGGGGTCTTCGT
>VUQH01011697.1:3495-25443 GCA_015106775.1 Etroplus canarensis
CACAGGGAAGGGCTAGAACTGAGACTCAACAACTAGATAAAAGAAACACTGACTCATGAGGTGAAACAGAAGCCAGCAACAAACTACACACAGACTGAACACAGGGAAACACGAGGAAAACCCAAGCTCAACTTAAGAAATCAAACTCAAATAAACTCAGTGAGCTTCAAACTGGAACTCAAATGCAACATATAGAACTAGAGAGCAGGATAGAATGAAATAAATTTGAAAAAGAGGCTCAAAATCCTAACTGAAGAATCAGACTAAAAATAAATACTAAAGACATAATCAAAATATACAAAACCAGAACATAAAAACTAAGAACCATGATACTTCATATATATAGAATATTTGTGTACATGGACAGACACTGTCCACATCATATTCCGACGCCCACTGCATGCAGTTTACCATCTTTGCATTGTTCTCATCTCTTGTTAAAGATTTTTTGGAAACAGAAATTGTGTAAGAACATTTTTTTTTTATCAATGAGGACAAAATAAAGAATTATTATTTAAAAATTCAGTTTGTCTAATGTCATATTGAAAGAGCGGCTTAAGGCAAATATAATATGGCTTCTGAGTTGTCACTTTCCCTTTCTGTAATTTCATAGTAGGTCTGTGAGCATCAGCAGTTAGTCATCTGACTTTGGATGTAGCTATAAGCCAGAGCACCATCAATAATTCTTTCCCTTTAGGCTGTTAGATGTAGGAAAGGCAGACAGATGGACAGATGAGTCAGCTGTCTCTTCAATGTGAAAAAAAGCTGAATGTCAGGAAGAACTGGCAGAACTACTAATTAGATTTGTATGGTTTTGACCTAAACTCTGAGGTGAAGGTGAAATGAGTCACTGTAAATCATTCAGTAAACACTTAGCTTAAATTATGCATATAAAGTGCTTAAAATAAAATATTATAGGAGAAATGTGGCGATAGATAGACATGTAGCAGGATTAAATGACTGACTTTCACACTGGAGTCTGCTCCAACATATACAAGCTGTCCCACCTCTTCTGAATCATCAAGGCCACACTATGGACCGTTTGCAAGAGCACTGCAGCGCCACAGTGTAAGTGTTCTGTTTGTCACTGGTGTACACCTTTAACCTGCTCACCCAGCTGATGGCGTGAGTGGGGAAGGGGCTGGAGATACGAGTTTATACGCATGGATGCCTGCATCACCATGGGCTGTCAGTATGTATGTGCACTGCATTTGATACACATCATCATATTATGAATTTATCATTAATATTTTACACATATACAGAAGATTTTACTGTAAAAAGTTCCTCAATCATGCATTATTGAAAGAACTGATGGCGTTAAAGTCTCGCCAAGTTCATTTTGAAGTCGGTGTTTTCTTGTTTGATCAAAACGTACAGTTAGTTCCATACATTTTTAGAACCCATAGAGCTAATATAACACCTTCCTCCCTTGAGATGCTCTGCCACGGCTTTCCTCCAGTCAAATTCAGTTCCTGCTTGTTTGTGGGTCTCTCTCTGTTGGGTTTGTTGGGTGATCTATTTGTCTTGTAAAGTGCTACCCAATGAGTTTTGCAGCCTTTGGCTGAATCTGAGAGTATAGACCTGTTCTTCTTCTTCTTCTTCTTCTTTCGGCTGCTCCTGGTGGGGATCACAGTGGATCATCTGCCTCCATCTCACCCTATCTCTTGCATCCTCTTCCCTCACACCAACCCTCTGCATGTCCTCCTTCACTATAGACCTGTACGCTTCAGAATTCTACTTCTATCAACAGTCACATCATCAATAAACACTAGTGACCCAGTTTCACTGGCAGGCATACAGAACATAATGCCAATGGCATAACATTACCGTATTTGACATATGATGTGGTATTACTTCTCTGGTACAAATTCATCTTGGTTTCAACTGTCCAAAGGATCTTTTTCCAGAACTGGGCAGGCTCTTTAAGCTGTTTTCTGGCAAACTCTAATCTGACTTTTCTGGTTTTAAATGTAACCAGTGGTTTACACAATGTTGTAGTTGTATTCAAGATTGTAGACTTTGATAGTGGTACAGTACACCTATTTTCTTGAGTGCGTTCAGAATCAGAATCAGAATCCTTCATTAATCTCTAGGGGGAAGGAGTTTTTCGGAACCAGGTGAAGAATTCTGTGATCATCACCCAGGGGCAACTCTAGGATTGGACCTTTAGGGGGGCTCAGCTCACAATCAGAATGTCATGCATATGACATGTCGTGCAACACACTGACAAAAAAATAATAATGAATCTGTGTTAGTACTATGAGTTATGAAAATATTTTTAAGAAAATTAATAATGGAATATGTTCCCTCTAAATGTATTTAACCCTTTCTCCTCAGTAAACCTCTTAATAAGATGAAAATTAAAATATGACTTTCAAAAGCACTCAAATTAGTTGGACAGTCTGTTGTTGTGTCTAAGAACAAGTCCAAATACAATAATTACTGATTTCAAGATGATACATCTGTTTTAGGGTGGACCCTTTAGTTAGTTAATGAAACCTGAGGCAAAGACTCAACAATTGCCAGAAATTTCCAAAGAAAATTAAAGATCAATTTGTCGCAAAGCAGGCATGGGGCTATGCACAACATTATTTCAGTAATCACATGGGGGAAGTGCACTAAATTATCAGACAATTTAAATGGCATCATTCAATACAAGCATTGGCAAGTCAGGCAGCCACCCTATGCAAGAAACAAAAGATGCTGTGGTAAATGCCTGGCAAGTCATAACCAATGAATAAACAAGAAAGCTGATGGAGTCTGTGGGTTGTAGGCTGGATGCAGTTATTATATGGGATATGTAACCAAATATGAAGATTTTTTAAATAATGTTGTAATACTTTTACTCATTTGCAAAACTGGTGGTTTGATAAATATGTGGTATGTTGTTTAACATATTTAGATGTAAATACCTGGGAATAAAAGATGAAACTCTGATTTCTCTTCTCATATTCATCTTTTTATCTCACACACAATGTCTTCAGTACACAGCAAAAACTATTTAATAAGTCTTGCTGTTGTAATACCTTTGGAGAGGACTGTACAGCTACCAGTATGGTCAAGGAAACCTGTCCTGATTTTATTTTCCAAACAGAGTATCCCAGCCATTTAAAATCCTGGAACCATTTTTGTTGGAAGGGTCTCAGTACCCACAAGATCCTTTTGACACACAAAAGTTACATCCTCCTACAAGCCATACTGACCTGAGCTCTGCAGTATAATATAATTGTATAAATCTGTGTTGTCATTTTGCCAGCTGCACAATGCTGATTGTTGCAAATCACCTATGGTTCATTTAACCCTTGGAATCTTACTTGTGTTCTGGATTTTGAATCCTCCTAGTGTGAACCTTGGCAATTCCTTTATTTTAAGAATGAGCCAGATGTTTGATTTGGCCACTCCTAAAGTTTTTGCCTATTCTTTAATAATTAATTTAATAATTCTTTACTAGTAATGACTTCCTTCATTTGCACTGACATCTCATTGGACAGCATCTTCAGATTTTCAGTGCACAGCTATTAAATGTAAATTTAACACTTGGAATAAACTCCAGATCTTTTTTCTGCTTAGTTTGTCATGAATAACAAGTGAACAGGCCTCACCTTGCCATGAAACCACTTGTCAGTCAGCTGTCCATATTACTTCTTGAATTAATGAACCAATATTTTATTCACAAAAGAATATAGAAAAGATATCAAATTTGTGTAAAAGATAAGACATTTTACCATTTCATGAAAAGTACTAGCTAATCTTGGATTACACGTTTCAAAAAAGTTTGGACAAGGGCAACAAAGGGCTAGAAAAGTAAGCGGCACTAAAAGAAACAGCTGGAGGAACATATTGCAACTAATTAAATTAATTGGCAACAGGCAAGAAATGTGATTGAGTATTTAAAAAAGCACAGAGAGGCAAAGGCTCTCAGAAGTAAGGACGGGCAGGGGTTCAGCAATATGTAAGAAACTGTGTCTACAAATTGAGAACAGTTTTAGAATAATGTAAAATTGCAAAGACTTTGAATATTCCATCATCCACAATAGATAATATCATCAAGAGTCTAAGAATCTGGAGACATCTTTATGTGCTTAAGGGTCATGACCAAAAACCAATACTGGATGCATGCTGGTGATCTTCAGACCCTCAGGCAACAATGCATTGCAAACAGGCACGATTCTATCATGAAAATCATTGCACTGGCTCAGAAACCCTTCCTGAAATCATTGTCTGTGAACACAGATGGCTGTGCCAACCACAAATGCAGGTAAAAGCTCTATCATGCAAAGAAGAAGCCGTACCTGTATTTGAACATAATCCAGAAATGCCACCATCTTCTCTGGGCCAAAGCTAATTTAAAATGGACTGAGGCAAAATGGAAAACTGTTCTGTGATCAGCTGAGCTGAAATTTGGAATTCTTTTTGGAAATAATGGACGTCATGTCCTCTGGGCTAAAGACGAGAGTAACTATCCACCTTGTTAACAGCACTCAGTTCAAAACTCTGCATGTCTGATGGTATAGGGGGACATTAGTGCCTATGGTACTGACAACTTGCACATCTGGAAAGGCACAGCCAGTGCTGAAATGTATATGCAGATTTTGGAGCTACATATTCTCCCCTTGGGACAGCATCTTTTTCAGTGGAGGCCTTGCACATTTTAAGAAGACAATGGTAAACTGCACACTACAGCTATTACAACGGCATGGCTTCACAGTAGAGAAGTCAAGGTGCTGGAATGGCCTGCCTGTAGCCCAGACCTTTCACCAACTAAAAACATTTGGTGCATTATGAAATACAAATACAGCAAAGAAGACCCAGGACTGTTGAGCAACTGGAATCCTATATCAGACAAGATTAAGGCAACATTCCTCTCCTGAAGGTCCATAAGCTGGTCTCCTCAGTTCCCAGACTGTTGTTGAGAGAGGAGGGGAGGTTATAAAGTAGTAAACATGGACCTGTCACAACTTTTTTGAGACCTGTTGCTGCCATCAAATTCAAGATGAGCAAGTTCTATAAATTTCATTATTTCTAGCACTAAAATTAGGATGAATATTAAATTTAGTACAAAAACAGTGATGCACTGAAATTCTGGGTTGATATCAGTCATTTATGCTATTTGGTTATTTTGTTTTTGTAGTTATTTAGTCCCTCTTGTGGTATAATAGATACCACAACACTTCTCAGTTGTTTTGGGCATGTGCTTCCTGTGACAGACCCGGGACACACTGCAGAGATGACATATCTTGGCTGGCTTGAGTATACCTCAGAAGACCGGAGGAGGCGACTAGGGAAAGGGATGTCTGGGCATCTCTGCTTGGACTGCTGCCCCAATGACCTGGATAAGCAGCAGTCTATGCAGAGATGCCCAGACATCCCTTTCCCCAAGATAGATGCATGCATGGATGGATGGAGCTCTTCACACTATTTTTAATCATTCAGCCATCCCCAAACTGATGGAACATAATGGACAAATAAAGGCCGCTGACACTAGTAAATCTCATCCTAATTGCTATGTCGATACCCATCAACCAGGGAAACATTGACTGTTATCCATATCGGGTCAATATATTGAGAAAAATGTTTTACAATCAAAACCATCAGTGCAGTATTAAAAAGGATGAATAATGGACTACAAACCTCAGGAGCAGGCAGAGTAAGTTTACATTCAGGTTAACTTCTCTTACCCCAGAATACACACAGCCTTCTAATGGCTGGACACAATGAAAATATGTGCTGTGGGGAAGTTAGGAGTTTTTGGTGTTGCAGCAGGACAACTTTGAGCTTTTCAGTGTTGTTGTTTATCAGAAACTTTGTTGTAGTTGACCTTCACTGTTGTTGCCTTGGCCCATCTGTCTAGTCCCTCATTACAGCCCACATCCTCACTGCTCTGCATCCTGCCATTTGTCGAAGCGAAATGTACACTGGAGAGGAGAACTAAAAATACCTAACATTAGCCATAACCACACAATGCATGCAGAACATAGAGAAAAAGATGTGATGATCCCTCAGCAGAACTGCAGAATATTCATTTGACCGTCCTGCGAAACCTGGAAAAAACAGTCAGGAGTGGATAACAGCCTTCTTATCATTATTCAAGATTTATGCCTGAATCCACTGGTCCTCCAGGTTAAGTTCGAATACATGGTTTATCAATATGGTAGCTCTGGACCAACCCATACACATGGAGTACAGACAATGGGAACAATAATCTGATCTATAACTGCTTGTTTAAAGAAAGGAATTTGTCAGCGTGTAGAATGAAATTCAGTATTTAAAAAAATAAACAAAACAAAAACTCTACATTAGGGTTGTTAATATCTGCCTGATACACCAGAATATTCCACTGACTATTATTTGCATAGTTCAAGCAGCCTATCATCAAATAGTATGCAGTAGAAATGTAGGCTACAGTAGAAATAAGGCCACATCAGATGACTTTATGTACGCTATGTGCCATTCATGTTGCTGCAGAATGTACTGTGTTACTCCTGATTTGTATAAGTAATGTCATTCCTGAGGTTTCTTTGAGTAAGGAATATTAATGGCTTAATCCATGGCCTCTTCAGCAGGAGTGTTTCCAGGTTGTTGTTTTATTTTTAATATGGTTGCACAGGGGGGTCCAACAACCAGTTAGGGGCAGGACTCATGGGAAATTAAAAAAAAAAAAAATCAGAAATAAAAAAGAAACAAATGCACTTGAAAACTGGTTGAACATTCTGTGAGGTATAATGATTTTAATGCGCACAGACGTCCTGCTTCCATAAACAAACATTAGGAGATGTAGCTGCCCCATAATAATATATTAGCCACACTGAAGCACATAAAATAATGGTGAGGTGATGGAGCTAAAAAATATAATCTGGTTACAGCAGTAAATATGTTTTTTGTACTGTAGAAGTAAAAGTAGATAACATTGTCTTACACATTCTTGGTTTACGATTAGCAAAGTAAAAGAGTTAAGTGGACCAAACAACTGTGAGGAACACCAGGGGGAGTCCATTTTTCAAAACTTACAAATGTATCACTTTCCATCTATAAGGAAACCAATAACTTTCACTGGATGCAATCTCATTTGACATTAATTATATATTTACAGGGATGTATTGAGGAGGACATAAGGAGCTGAACCTTTTTGCCTCCCCTATAATTTCTGCCTATGGGTGCACTAACAAGACAATACAAGTTTGAAGGGGGGAGGGGCGGGGGGACAACGCCACCCCGGCCTCCCCCTGTAGCCCCACCCCTGCTCTTCAGTGGAGCTGATGTATCCCCACAACATGACAGTGTTTGGATCAGCGGTCTAAATGAAAAAGGTATGCATTCATGTATATTTTGCCCCAATTCAAGCCTTTCTTATACTAAAGCCTAAGAACTGAGCTTTAAATTTGTGAGAATTATTTTCGGAGAAAAAAGCTCATATTCCTGTTCCTTCTGGGAATTAGATGATCTGATCAATCCCAGTTTAAGTCTGTCTAATTAATAAGTAACTAAAATCAGCAGCCTGCCAGCTTAACTAAGTATGATGACTGAAAGTGAGCAAAACCAGGACGAAATAAAGAATTATGTTATTGTGATGGGCCAGTATTAATGCCAGTATTGATTGTGGCATGTTGAGGAGTGAAGTGTGATAGGTGCAAAGAACAAGAATAAAATAATAAAACTTTACCTTACTTGCTGGACAAAACCTGAGAGAAGGAGGAGAAAGGTTGGAGATAGGAGAATTAGGTTCTGTCATTTCCCTTCTCAGCAGATGATCATGTCATGCACTTTATACATACTTGTAGGCCAAGCTGACTGGCTGATGGTCCAGCTACATGTTTACAGTACAGACATGCGGTGATATCAATCCTTTGTAAAAATGTGAAACTATTTCATTAAGGTAAAAATGTGTTGTTGAAAAGACCCCATTATTTGACTAAAGCTATTGCACTTTTTTAATGATATTTTAGTCACATTTTGAACAGACTGTATGTGTAGAATGACTAATCTGTTGCAAGCTCATAATATTTCTGTCAGCTTGCAAATTTGTAGTCTTCTCTCATTTCTAATTAAGTCTGAGAGTCTGGTGTTCCTTAATTAATAATTAGAACAATCATCATCATACCCTCATACTTTTAAAGGGTGCATAAGTGTATATATAGCTACCAAAATAACATCTCTTCTCTTTTCTCCTTTTTTTGCCTGCAAAGGGAACATTTCAAAAACTATTATTAGTATAATAAAGATGCACTTGAAAATACTAGTCCTGTATTAAATACCAATGATCACCCACTTTGGGGTGATGAATATTTAGGGAAGTAATTGTTTACAACGCTCAAGCATTGAGCTGATCTGGTAATCAGGCTATGAAATACAATATTTATTCATTAGAGCAGATTTAATGAGGCCTTGCGGCGCTAATTATGAAAACCAGTGTAGCAGTAAATGAGTAGCGCACGGTGGTGGCGGGCTGCTGCGGGGTACCTGTAAGGAGGGACTGGGGTTGAAGTGCCCTGAGTGGCATGGCACAGTGAGCAGCAACACACAGCCCTGACTGTGACCATCCAGCCCACAGCTATACATCACCGGACCTGCAGACAGGTCGCAGATGGGCTCCACTTCCCTTCATGCCTGGCTCTCCCACCTCCAGGTATTAAGGCTGAATTCCCCAAAAGCATCTTAATGTCCCAATCATCTCTTTTATTGCATGTCAACAGTCAGAATGGTGGAAAGTATCAGTACAGTGGAGCTTCAGAGGCTTTTAAGTATTGTTTTATTGATACACTTCCAGCAATAAAGCCTGAACAGGTTGTGCTCTTATTCTGCAGTTACTATTTGTATGCAGGTCTGGAGATATGTGGTAGGATTTCACAGCATAATATGGGTTTTGATTGACTGATATTTTCATTATGGCTGCAGGGTAGCGTGAAGACTGTTAATTTGCTTGAGAGTCCTGCAGGTCTATGGTGATTGTAGCAGAGCCAGAAGAAAAGCTGAATAAATGAAACTCACAGGGCACAATCACAATCTGTGGGTCAAAATCAACTGATTAATTATAATTTAGAATCAATCTGTCAGGCCTCTGTAATAAACACCCTTTCAGGCTTGCTGCTTAATAACCAGCTTTGCATGGTACAAACGTAACATGGTACATTGTGGTGCACCATGTAAAGCTGAGTTGAGACTGTGAATATGATATGGAAATACATGTTTCTCACAATAAATTGAGACAAAACAATAAGATGAAAACAGGAGTTATGCTGACTGTTCGTACTTTTTGATGCAGCGCAGCAAGAAGACTTTCCACACAAGAATCACCCACTGGCTCTGACCTCTACATTCTGTAAAGTATAGTGAGGAGAGTGCTGTTAAATGCATAGTGAGTGACTCTGGGTGGCAGGAGGCTTATGACATGTTCCTTTCCTCCTGTTCCAGCCTGGAAAGTGATGGAAACAGCAGTTTGGTCCAGGTGTCAGGGACATTATCAAAGAAAAGGGCTGCCTGCAGTTGCTCCATCTCACAGGAAATTGCCAACTCACCCTAACAAAGGAAGGCATAAGTGCACTTGCTGCTGCCTTCAAGGGGAGCGTGATAAGATGACATTATAAATACAGAATTGTTCATGGAGGTGGAGGGGTAGGCACATCAGGCAGCTGAACTTGACAATTCAGTTTTTCATGTACACTTCCAAAGCCTGTATGGGTTTATCTAAAACAAAATCTGCTTCTTATCCACCTTAAACTGCAACTGTGAATGTTAATAATGTAAAGTACTTGGGACTGGAGTGTCGCAAAGTTTACAACTTTAGCTCCAGGACAGATAACAAACTGACAAGGAAAATAAAGAACTGATGATAGAAAGATCATTTAAATCAGGCAAATTATGTCATATGCACTTTTTATATGGCAAGTGCACTGAGTATAATAAATGTGCAGTATACTCTGGAAAAAAAGATTACTTTTTGGGTGCATCCCTACACATTTTACAAATGGACAATTAATTAAAGGGATTTTAATTTAATATTTGTTTTCTTTGTATTTATTGCCAAATATAGTTTAGTAAATATCAAAAATATATTCAAAAAACGGAAATAGCTATCCAGTAATAGTTGCTTGTGATCTGTCAGAGCTTCTGGCAAATAAAAAATTACTGTCATGTAATGCTGCAGCTCTTCATGATGTGAAAGAGTTGTCCCTAGACACATCATTCTCCATGACACCTGAAGGGGGAGCTCTAATACAGGTAACTTGGTGCACTTTGTCTTGCTTCAACTTTCAGAAAGTCTTTAGAAGTCGATGAGAAAGTGAAAAGGCTATCAGAGCTTTATCTGAAAAATTTGACACACAAGACACATGTGCTGCTCTAAAACACTTAAAGAGTCTTATTTTATGAGACCAAGACTAGGTATAATTTGTGGCTTTAATGAAAAGATTGTGAGAGTTGTGAGTTTCTGTACCTGGTGCATCACAGCTGAATAATTAGGATTTTGACAGGAAGAGGACGACTTTGTCTGTGCACGATGTTGCGAAACTTCACATAAAAAAATCTAAAGGAGCAGTACTGACTGTAGCAGGGAAAGGTGGTGGCGGGGTAATTATGATCAGGGGAACACACGGCTGTAATCTGTAAATCTATTCTTACCCTAAGAACTGGTACATTGGATTGATTTTATTGAGATCATACATTATAAATGGGGCATGGAGGAGCTTACAGCCTTGAGATGGTGGTGCTCACGTGCTTCATTAATTTTTACTTCATTAACTCTCTCCTTCAGACCCTTCATTGGAGAATTCATTGCTGGCCATGAATCTGGGCTACAGGCAAGTGGACAAGCCCAGGATGACTTTCACTGGAGTGGATACACTAAGTAATACTGTCAAAACAAATCAGTAACACATGAAATGTACATAATCCCAGATAGGTCTGAATTCCCACACAATGTCACTTCTTTGGAACTTGTGGCTTTACATTTAAAAAACATGTTCATAAGAAATAAAAGTTATTAGTGCAGTCACAATAAGATGAAGTGCTGTATCAATTTAGCTGTCAAACAGTCATTACAGCTGCAGAAAACAAAAAACATGCAAACAAAAACTTCTTTCTGGAGATCTTTGCAAAGAAGTCCACTACACACCATTGAGTTTCTTGTTATTTCTACTGAAGACATAAAATTCTGCTATTGACAACAAGGCATTTTTACACAATTATGCATGTCACTACTGCTGTTTTCAAAATGCATCAATGACTGGTTAATCCAGCCTGATAATTACAGACCCTCATCCTTAGATAGCTACTGAATTTTCAATGCAATGTGTTTTCTTACTTCTATGGCTCCAAGGTGCTTCGGCAGCCACTTTTTGTTTCAAAGCAAGGAAGTCAAAATTTCCCGTGGGGCCTTTAGAATGGACCATTTGTTTAATATTATAGTCTTAAACCCAACAATATCAATCAGTCATGAAAGCACCTATGCATGCTGCTATGCCCTGCGTCACCATTAACTCCAGACAAGTGACGGTGGATTGCAAGGCAAGCGGAGAGGGGGGTGAGGTGAAGAGGGATAAATGAATGGTGTTGGTTTGCTATTGCCCACCTCAGTGGAAACCACCCCTACCCTACTTTTTTTTTTGGTGATTGACCTGTTCTGTAACAATGTCAATTTGTGTTTTTATATGTGTGTGTGCAAGCAAACAATGAAACAAAATGAAGGCTGGTTGCAAAACTCCAGAGAAAAGTTGGCGAGAAAAGTTACTGAGGTTTATTTGATGTTTTATTCTTTCAAGATATGCAGGTGAGAACAGTCTCTGAACTTCAGCTGCGCAGGTTGCAGTGAAATTGAAATCATTTGAGGTTTAAATATTTAAAAACTGATTTTGATTATATGTGATATTTTTAACAAACATGTTCATTATCTAGCTCGAAATTTTTCCACATCACACCTGTGTAAGCTGCACACCGCACATCATGTTTCACAAAATATATAATGTCTATAGATATGGCTTTAACTTTATTATTTATGTGAGCAAAGTAAAATTTCAACAGAAGAAAGCAAAAAAGGCCTCCTTGTATAAAACTCTGATCACATCCTATAAAATCCTATAAAATTAATTCAGGATAAACAACAGTAAACAAAAATAGAGTTCCTTTAATGGCTTTCTAGGTGCGGCATCCTGAAAATTAGTTTACAAGAAAATTATATTTTAGGGATAAAAATCTGAGGTTTCCCAAATACATTTGAATGTGGTTGAATGCCTCACAGATTCGTGCTTGGAAGCAGTGAAGTTGCTCATGTTTTAGACTTGTTGTCTAAGTCTTCCCTCACTGAGCATGAGAACAACTCACATCAGTGAGCAGGCGCTAAGTGCTTCTCCTTTGAGGCAGCCTAAACTTCTTAACATTTCAAATCTGTTGCGACAGCTGTCCCAGAGAACATTTGTGAGATCTGTTTCACCACACATGTTGAAATGATGATTCCCTCATTACATTCACCATCAAATAATATCTCGAAAGCTAACAGTTGACAACATCCAGTAAAAACATTCGGGGTGAGCTCTTAAAGGAAGAATTAATGGGAGCAAAAGAAAAACAGCTCTTAGACAATTAGCACCAGAGACCACTCTGTAATCTTAAGATTATTTTCACCACTTAAAAGCAGCACACATGGTTTGTATTGTGGCAGGGCAGAATGAACAACACTTGAGTGGATTTGATTTGGTCTCCCTAATCTGCATTTCCTTGAACATGCCTTTCTTCTGTTCCAAAATGTCAGTGTTGATCAACTCCAGCTGGAACAAGTTAGTCTCTGTCATCCCAGTTGCAAAATCTTTGAGATTTTTCCCAAGAGGACAGAATGAAGAGTTTGGTCTGTAGTTGATGCTATGCAGATTCAACATTCAGTCAATTTGGTTTGTTTATTTCTTGACATGGAGATTCATTTCTAATGACTGTAAAAGCCTTTATTATTTAGATCAAAACTTCACAGTCTTCTATAAGGCTGGCATAAGAATGTCATAAATCTTCTCATATAAAGATGTCTTGTTGATGACCCAAAAAGTATTCTATTTTCCCTGTATGGAATTGTGAGTTAGAATAGAGTGAAATTAATCTGCAATTCATTTTTCTGGAGAACCCCTGGGGTGCTCAAAAAGACCCCCAGGGGTACCCAGACCTGACTTTGAGAACCACTATATTGGATCTGGTTAACAGAAACATCCCAAAGCTATGTTCATTTAAATAACACAATGTATTTTGTGGATAAAAAAAACTGTAATTGCAAAATGTGAAATTTAACCCTGGGGCTGGTTGCTTAACCAAACATGCTTTGGCTGGTTGGGCTTAGTCACAGAGGAAATGTCTGGCACACAGATTGAATTTGTTCTCTCTAAAGTCAAAGGCAGGAAAACAATTAAGTGTCTGCCGCACATTTCGCAGTGTACCACTTGACACAGTTTTTCACATCACTGGGGCAATTGTCTGCAGAGAGCGACAAGACAAAGCCATTACTTCCAATGTCTCAAAAAGATGGCATTGTTACTTTATGATTTTGAAACATTTCAATTAAGCCACTGATGGATATAATAAACATAATGGCGTGAGACTTGAACTATTTTCTCTTGTCCTGTTGTGTCCATTTTCAGGACAGTTACTGCTATTAAACCAGAGGTGCATCAGAGGAAGCTTTGGTCCCAGAGGTAGGTTGTGTGTGTGTGTGTGCGCGTCCCCTTCTTCTCCTCAAACCTCGTCTTTCATTCAACGTCTAGTCCTTTCAAAACAAGGTGAAGTTCAGCAAAGTTTCTCTGCAGAGATGATCAAACAGTCACATCACTAATGGCGATGGGTGACAGGGCCAGTGAATACAGATCAGCTTTAATTGTGGTGGGTCTTACTGCCACTGTCTGTCAATCTGAGCCTTTGAATTGGTGAAAATTTGCTCTGTTCATTCTGTTAAATGATGTATCCAATTAAATGCTTTAGAATTCATGATCTTCAGTCAAGGTTAAATGAAAGCAGTTACTCCTGTCAGTAAGGTGATTAAAAGCTGCCTACATCAGGCACATTTTGTGCAAAAATTTAAATTTGGGACTAAAGCATGAATCTTTATTCATTATGTGCAGTCCTGCTCTATAAATGTCCAGCACGGCCGCTCTTAATCACCTTGTTCATTTTAAATCTCACTTTAGTCCTTTTTTATTAAAAGGCATCCTGGTATTCAAATTACAGTGTTTTACATATTCTGATTAAACTGAACTTTCTCAACAGCAAATACAAATTTGAAAAGCACTTTGTGTTTGCTTTTTTTTTTCTTAAAATTCATGCTTATTATGGTAAAAAAAAAATAGAGGGCTTTAACCTTTCAAAACATTTTTTAATAGCCACCCAGATTAACAATGCAGTATAACATTTGTCCCATTACCTTTTTAACTATGATTAAATGGATACTGCAAATCCTGCTTAGCAAAACAAAGAAAAAGGTTTTTGACAATTGACATTAAAATGAACAAGTGCACAAGAGCAAGGAAATTAATTTTCTTTCTGCAAGATGAATGTTGTACCAGGTTATTAATGAGCATATAATGTGCTTGTGCAAGTAAGTTTTCTGTTCTGTTGTGATAAATGTGATGATGAAGGTGAAGAGCATGTTGACTAATGAGTATTGTCCAGGGATCTGATCTCGGTGCCCTCTGGGGGGAAAGCCACTGTCTGAATTTCACACATCACATGATCTTAATACCCCCGAAGGTCCACTAGTCAAGCTGCTTGTTAAGGATCTGGCTCTGTCATTTCTATATTCATCTAGGTTCAGATTAGGGTGCAGACTTTAAGATGCTGGCACTAACTCCTTCTATAGCGCTGTATTTGATTTAAAACAAAATCAGCTTCATGTGCCTGTGGCAACTAATGAACAAACCTGAACAAAAGTGCTTGACTCATTCATCCAGCATTCAGAGTAATTATAAGCCAGTAAGCACTTACGTATGTATTTACAGATGTCCAAATAAACAGGCAAATAAAGAGGACTTTTCAAAGGAACTGATTACGGAACACTGTTAGAAAGAACACATTTTTTCTTGCAGGTGAAGTTAAGGTTAAGGTGCAGTCTTAAAATTGTATTCAAATGGCAAATATAATTAGAGTTTACATAAATCAAGAAAGACCAAAGCTAGGCTACCCTAAAATGGCAAAGGACTGGCCAAGATTATGGAATATCCTCATATGTGTAAAGCTGGTTTACGCTTTAAAGAACTATAAGATGAAAAATTCAAGATGGCAAGTTGGCTTGTGTTAGCAGAGTGTGGTTCAACTTGTTGTAAAAGTTACAAGGGAGAAAGAATGCAGCAGGAGCAGCAGACAAACTTTAAAGGGTAACAAAATAAATCTGTCGGTGTAAGTATTGAGTCCTATAGATGCATAATGGGACACAGGCCTAAGGGCCAAGATGCACATTTGAATGGCTGCCAAATACATAAACTAGGCTCACTCAGGGGTTCATGGTGAATAAAGAAAGCTGTGGATTACATCAAATCTCTTCTCAAACCACTACTCCTGCATGCCACTCCCAGTGTAGAGACCATTTAAACTCTAGAAGGGGCCAAACATCAGCAGTTGGTCTCCTTTAAACAAGCCTGACTAAAGTAGAAAAATAAATAAAGCCTCCGGCGCTCTACTTTAATGTATTCAATTAACTGGGGTCCCTCTAGAGAACTCCAGCGCACACTTGGATAAAGAGAGAGCATATCGCCTGGAGATGAATACGCTGAATGCACTCATTCTGAAGACCATGATTGGAAATCTTCCTCAACAGGTTCTTACTTAATTAAACTTCCCTTCATATGACTTTCTGTCGCTTTCGAGGGAAAATTGGGAGAGGCATATTCAAAGCCATGCAGGGAAACTTTGTTCACTATTGCATGTTGTTTACAGGGCAATTCGGGGGACTTGTAGAGCCCTGTGATAACCTCCACCATCTCTGTGGAAAGTCAACTCAGCCTGAAAGAACAGAGAAGTATATAAAATCTCCAGTTCAATCATAGACAATTATGTGGTGAAATGAAAGAAATTCAGCAGCCGTCAAGTCTGAGTGGGAGGGATAATTATCTGGCAGTCATTACTGCTCCCATTATAGCATTTACCGACATTCATATACTGTATGAACATATTGCACTTGTTGGAAACATGTAAGTTGAAAATAATCATACCAGCCGTTTCTTCAGAATATATGAAATCCTGGTGAGAAATAGGCTATAACATGTTCATCATGTCCTTGAGTGAATGATGTATGTTAGTGTGAAATTTATCTAATTATCTCAAATATGTCTCGTGAGAATCCATTCAGCATCCCTTTGTACCTTATTTTCCCTCTGCAGCCCCATTGTGCAGCAAAGCCCCAACAGTGTTCTCTATCTATTAAAATCAATCTCTCATCACATCGCCTACATCCACCATTTGCTGCACTTTTTCCATAACAAATCAACTTAATCAAGCTCATTAAGTGCCATTATTAGCTATTTATTGTTATCTCCCTCAATGTAGCGCTGACAGGTCCACCCCGCCCACGCGTGTCCCCCCTGATACCAGGACCTTTGCTTGTCACAACGGCTCTGCACTCAGTTCTAATTGGCCTCAATTGTGTTGTTCTTGGAAGAAAAAGGAGAGACGTGGCATCAGTTTGATCCACAAGTTCAACATCTATATAAGTATATTTTCACTGCACTCTGTTCTTCAAAAGTTGCTGAGAAAAATCCTCTGGGGATTTAAAACATGCATCAAAATTCAAAGATATTTTCATTAAAAAGCTAGGATCTGGGGACAAGGATGTATGAAATAGGCATGGAGAAGGTGCCCCACATTCCTTTTGTGTTTAAGTGTGGTGTTAAACTCTGTGGACGCTTCTTAATGCAGCATGGCAAATGTATTTCCACAGCTGTCAGAGTGATGGACAGAGGGTCCAGTCTCTCCACTGCAATGGCATGCTTCTACCTGCACACAATAAACCTGCAGGATGGCAGTGTAGGCTGATGAGAGAGAGGAGGAGAGAGGAGGGTGGATATATATGTGTGTGTTACTGTGGAGGAGGTGGGGGTGGAGGGTGCAGGGAAGTTCGCCCCATCACAGGAGTTATTAAGTTTGTCTCTCGGACACACTTGGTTTCACCAGGGTGCTCGTCCCTCATTCATAATAGATGCTAATCTGTTCAGGGCTGACTGATGACAGAGCTTCCTGCCCTTCATAGAATTAGTCCTCAGCTTTATCAAAGGACCCAAACTGCCTGCTAATTAGACTCATTTCCTCCAGCATGAATTATTTATTTCCATTGTAACTGATCAGAGGCGATTGTGACGCATCATGCTGCCACCAGTTTTCACACAGATGCGCATGCCACCACAACTTCTCAGACTCTCAGCTCAGTATATGGGATGTAATGGCAGGAGGGTTGGCTCAGCTGCTTCCTCAGTAAATGAAAGGTTTTCAGAGGAGTTTAAATGACACATTACAAAAGAATGACTTACGTACATGAACAAATAATGCGCGCCAATAGTTCACCAAGTAATACATAATATTGTTGCTTGTGCTGAAGTATAAACTTTAAGAAAAGAAGATGTTTTCAAGTCTGCCTTAAAACAATACATACATGGCCACTGAAATAACTAAGTACATACACTACATGGACAAAAGTAATGGGCCACCCACAAGCGCTTTTATGACGTACCTTTCTAAATCTATAGGCTTTAATATGAAGTCAGTCCCCCCTTTGCAGCTATAACACCTTTCAGTCATCTGGGAAAGCTTTCTACAAGATTTTGGAGTGTGTCTGTAGGAATTTTCGCTAATTTATCCAGAAGTGCACTGGTTCAAATTTTTTCACACCAGACTTTTCCAACCATGCTTTCGTGAACCTTGCTTTGTGCAACGGGGCACAGTTGTGCTGTAACAGAAAAGGGCTTCCACACAAACAAATAATTGTCCAAAACGTGTTTGTAAGCTTAAGCATTAAGTTTCTCTTCACTGGAACTAAGAGACCCCGGCCAGTCCCAGAAAAACAACCCCGTAGCAATATTTCTTCTCCACCAAACTTTACATTTGGCACAACTGGTAACATTTTCCTGGCATTTGCCAAACCACACTCTTCCATCAGACTTTCAAATAGAGAAGAATGATTTATCACTCCATAGACCATGTTTTCACTGCTCCAGAGTCCAGTACCAGTGTGCTTTCCACCAGTCCATCCGACTCTTGGCATTGTGTTTGGTGATGTAAGGCTTGCATGTAGCTGCTCAGCAATGGAAATTCATACCATGAAGCTCCTGGTGCATAGTTTTTGAACTGTTAATGCCAGAGGAGGTATGGAACTCTGCAGGTTTTGAGAGTTGAGTGTCGGTGACTTTTACACACTTTGAGCCTCAGCACTTGGTGACTCCGCTCTGTCACAATATTTGGTCTGCCACTTGGTGACTTAGTTGCTGTGGTTCCAAAACGCTAGTAGTAGTAATGCTGTAATACCAGTTACAGCTGATCATAGAATATATAGGAGGGAATACATTTCAAAAACTAACTTGTTGCAAGGGTGGTATTATTTTACAGTACCATAGATGAATGCAGTGAGCTCTTTAGAACAACCCATTCCTTCACAGATGTTTGTAAAGGTAGACTGCATGGCTAGGTGCTTGATTTTATAAACTGTGGCAATGGGACTGAATGAAACACTGAATCATAAAAAGGTGAGGCCCAATACTTTTGTCCATATAGCGTATTCTCAAGTTCTATACTTAAACAAAATGTTAAGCTACTACTATTTTACTTGATTCATTCAGTTTCAGGTACAATTTCCCATTCATTACCACTTTTATCTTTGACTCAAATGAATAATACATAATACAATCCAAAATAAATAAATAAATAGATGATGCATTATTGTTATTGATTAAATTAAGATTTCATGGATCCCCTGGGGGAAATTCAAAAGATACCTAGCAATAAAGTACCTGAAGTTACTTTTACCCATGTAACTGTTCATGATCAACAACACAGTATGCAAGCCTGTGAAAAATTCACAGGACTGCATAGAGTGTGAAAACTTTCTTTTTCATATACATTTTACTCATTTGAGCCATTCAGTATTGGTGAGTTTTCTTTCAGTGATTTTAAATATATTTTGATGCATTTAAGTTTTTACTTTTTTAAAAACTAAAATCTAAGCACTTCTCCCATTTATAGCTGGCCATGTGTACAGTAAAGCAATCTTCAGTAATAAGAATAATTCTTCCGCTTGATAATGGCAGCGAAGAAATACCTGTGTGTGTAAGACATGAGGACAATATGCACAATCCACTGTCTATGCAAAGTTGCACCACAAAATTCTGACAAATCTAATATAAAATATAATCAAATTAAGTGGATGTATTCTGAAGAGTCAGTCCTTTAGTAATACTATGTTCATTCTCATATGAGCTTTTGTGCAGCTCGGCAAGGAACCATTGTTCAGGAAACAGGAATAAGGCTTTTTGCACTATATTAACTAAAAACAGATGGAAGACTCTGTAACTTACATTTTGAGAAAAATGAACAGTTACATCTAATCTTCATGTGGAGTATTGCATTAAACAATACATCAGTGTCTATTTTCAATGAGACACTACACATATTGCAAATGCATAATTTCTATAGCTATACTGTATATTGCTCCACAATGAAGACTTATAGATATATTCTATAAGTTCTGTTCCCCTCCTCAAAACATTCACTCGCTAATTACATCTACTTAAGCAATTTTGAGAAGGGAAAAAAGTGTTGTGCTTAATTGCATTACTATCTGGAAGGCAGAAATATGCAGAGCGAAAAAACATATAGCAACGTGAGGGAGCTGCTAATTAGTCAGATATTTGTTATGCATTACCAAATAGCACATTATACCCCACACAGATAAAAGGCTAAAGAGAGAGAGGCTTCTGTTCTTCAAACTGTAATCAAACAAAGACAGATGTACAGATAAACACTAGAGGGAAAGTTTGGGATGATTGTTCATCTGCCCGCTCTGTGCACGGAGCTGATTTCATCATGAGATGAAAAATCTCCAACCACAATACCTACTGATAAGGTTAATAAAAACAGTCCAAGTATTACAATAGCATGAAATGTGTAACAGCTGAAATATTCATGATGGAGCATTGTACTGCATTTCAAAAGCTTATATTTACAAATCAGCACAGTACAATGTGCTATAGAAGGCTGCCATTTTCTTGCTCAGTGAGGGTCAATGAACAATAAGGCTCAGTTTTATCTCACCATCTGAAAGTTTATTCAGACTTTGAAGCAGTCTTTAAAAAATCTCTCTACAATAACACTTAAAATGCCCTTTTGGTCGCCATTTTCACACGAACAATAGGAAATTATGTTGAGGCAAGAAAAAAAATCTTTTTTCTAATGAACACCACCTTTAGTGATTGCAAATAATTGCGTTAAGTGGCTTATTTGCCTTAGGTCGGGGAGGGTGACTCCTGTATAACTAATATAAGGATCTGAACCCTCACCCTCACTGATGAGGTCTATTCACAGCTCGGCTGCCCTGTGCCCCCTCCCAGCTCCTTATGCTTCAACAATGATGAGGAGTATGATGTCAAAGTTTCAAATCAATGATTTTACACAGCAATAGTGTTATGTAGCTGCAAGCAATAACAGCTGCTTCTGTCCTCAGCATGGAGGACAGTTAGAGACAAAAGATACACCATAATATGCAGAGAATTAAAAATGTATCACATCCCTGCTGCTAAAACAGAACACTCTTCAAATTCCTGATACCATTTGAATAATCTGTGCAAAGTGGTACAAAGTAAACATTTTATTGGAGTATTTATTTATCATTTTCTCTCTGTTGCTTATCTGATGGTTGCAGTAACACTGATTAGCCTCTAAAATATAAGTGTTTGTCACACATTAAAACAACACCCATGAAGAGTTTTTATAATTAGCTCCTGCAATGATAAACACATTTGACATTTTTATTTCATTTTACTGAAAACCTAAACACTTCAGTAAACTTGTCAGGACTTTTACTTGTAGGTAATCTTTTAAAGACATCGTTCACATCAAAATCAAACATATATATTTTTCCTCTAGCCTGTAGGGCCATTTATCAACCTTGATCACTCTATTGCCATTTGTTCAGAATTGGAGATATTGGTTGTAGTAATGTCTGCCTTCTGTTGAATATAATTTAATAACTAAATTGTACTTGCATTGTGGTAGAAAAGAATATATTTGAAAAACACAGCAGTGATGTCTCTTTCCTAAAATGTAAACACAAAACTTGTTGTGAATGGTTTGTTGTAGGAACATGTTTCTTTCTTCTGAAGTACACCTACCAACCATATCACTGAGCAGAAGGAAGTGTGCATCTAAGTGTGATGGGAGGCTTGAGCTTGAGACAGGATATAAACACTTATGGCATCCCTTTAGGCTGGACTTCCCTTAGTAGGCGGGTGAAGCTTGGTGGACAGAAAATAGTTTCTCCAAAGAACTTTTACAACAAGGTATTTGAGTTTGTTATTTTTCAGCTCTTAATTTTTGGAAATAGACAGTGCTGCTAAATTTGCTACTGAAGGTGAGTGCCTTCTAACTTTATTCTATTCAAGAGAAGGGCAGACATCACAGTCAAGACCAAAACAATGGAGATGGATACAGTGGGCATGGAAAGTATTCAGACCCCTTTAAATTTTTCACTCTGTCATTGCAGCCATTTGCCAAAATCAAAAAAGTTCATTTTATTTCTCATTAATGTACACTTAGCACCCCATCTTGACAGAAAAAAACCAGAAATGTAGAAATTTTTGCAAATTTATTAAAAAAGAAAAACTGAAAATCACATGGTCATAAGTATTCAGACCCTTTGCAGTGACACTCATATTTAACGCACATGCTGTCCATTTCTTCTGATCCCCCTTGAGATGGTTCTGCTGCTTCATTGGAGTCCAGTTCTGTTTA
>VUQH01011699.1:4706-15010 GCA_015106775.1 Etroplus canarensis
AACTACATTCCACTGAGAAAAATATGCATTCTCTGTAGTACCAGCTGTGAAGTAAAATCGGAAAGAAGTCAAACTTGGCACCATTCAGTTTCTCAAAAAAGAAATGGGTGTCTTTGCACAGCTTTGCTGAATTATGTGGAACTAAATCTATTAAAAGCCATGTCAGACATCAGTTCTTACAAATCTTCCAGTGTAAACCCTGAACAGAAAGAAGAAGAAAAAAGAAATCTGTATCTTTGCTATAATGCAGTATAAAACATGACACTTTTTCTTGACAGCAATTTCATTCATAAAGTCTTGAAGGTCATTGTTACATATATTCATACCTAAAATGAGCATATTTAGGAATCTGAACTTTGATATCACAGATGGAGGAATGAAGATTTGTTAATGGTTAGATTAAATTTTTCACTGGATTAAGAAGCAATTTGTAAATGAACATTATTCAATTATATCTTCAGCTAATAAAATGATGATTGTGTATTATTACTGGTGCTAAACATCTATTTTATTTTCTTATTTTCTATTTTTATTGCATTAAAAAGACACTGAGCAAAAACGAGCTGTTAAGCTGTGGAGACTGTATGGCTGTACTGCTTTGAATGATTAGAGGATAGGATAATGAGAGTCTGTTTTAGCAATTATTGACTAACTTAATGATACATCTAATTTGCAAACAAGTGCAAGGAAATTTTCACTACAAAGATGATTTGGAAAGCAAATTGCTTCAGATTATGATGAGCCTTTTGTGTCTGAATGTACACAATGAACTGTTTAATGTTTGCCTGTCATTTAAAATAGCCTTTGGTCTCTGATGGACAAAAAAAGTTTCACTCTTTCCTGATGTTTCCCCCTTTATGACAGTAACATAAAAGTGCTTAAATTTGATGACATCTCATTTTGATCCAGCCATATGAGAGCATCAGCATAATGATTGTTCTGACCAAGGTACCTTCGTCAAAAGACTGTCAAGCTCTCTGCATTTCCGGAGGGACTGAAATAATTATTGTACATCAGATATAGGTGTAATTATTACCTGCGCTGACATCACTGGAAAATAATAAAAAGAGGAAAAGTACCGTCATAAAAATCTTGACTGTCAAAACAACAATAAAGTTTGACATTTGTTCCTTTTTATATAGCCTATAAATGTCTGTAAATAATATTGGACTAATTTAGCATGAATTTATTGTGTGTCTGCGAAAGTTGTTGCTTTATCTGTGTTATTGTCCATACTGAATGGACTCAAGATGGGGCAGTGTAATAACCAACAATAGGCAAATAAAGGATATGAATTTATTTGGGTTTTAAGCTTATTAGTTGTGTTCATGTGTGGCCATTTTAGCAGCCTTTCATTAAGAGGAAAAATCACAAACTGAACCTATAGGCAGGGTTTGGAGAACATGACAACATGATTTCATATAAAATCTATTTCTGAAACACACTTTCACTTGAACTAAAGGAATGATAACTTTTATTATTATTATGATGATGCCAATGGTAAATTTAAAAAAAAAAAAAATCTGCTTTCGCTATTTTAAAAGAGACCTCATGCCCCGTGCCACGTGGCACAAAATACCCTGAGGAGTGAGTTACTGGATTGATTCTCTGCTGGTCGGCTATTTGCTGCATGTCATTTCCCTAGCCTCATTCTCCATTTTCTGTCTCTCCTTACTTGTCAATATAAAAAAGAGAAAAATAAAACTCAGGGATGAAACATTTTTCCTTTACCTGTCTAGAAAAATGATCAACAATGCCGCACTCTTTTCTTCTTTTCATGCAAACATCAGTACATTACTCCAGTGCCTCCCTTATGTGCATGTAATCGATAGTAATTCCCATGTCATATGTCCATGGCATTGAATGGTGTTGTTCCTGACTTACATGTATGTTCTTTGTAAGTTAACACATACCTTCTCTTAAGGTGTCCAGGACACTCACCAAAATGTATGCATTTTTAAATAGTCTATACAAAAATGTATACAGGGTCCTCACCTTTCCCACACTGTTATGAAATCCACAATTAGGACTTAGTTCATCCATGACTTATTAAAGGGTACCTTTAAAGGGTCAAAGGGTAAGATTTTGAATTTTAATATAGAAGTAAAAACATTTTTGCATTTGCTACTGTATATACTGTGTACATCATATGTAGTGATGTCATCCTTAGCAGATGTCATCCTTACCACTAATTTATAGTTAGTGGCTGTGATTCCCTCCCTTTGAACCGTTTATAAAAGTGGGTCCAGGGAGGTCAGCCTTTTTTTTATTAAGTGCTGATCGTATTTTCAAATCTGGTGTGTGCACTTATTTCATTCTGTGTGAGAGTCTTTCCTGCCAACTTGCTGATCTCCTTTCCTTGGTTTCACTGTGTGTTCCCTCTGCTTCACAGAGCACACACTTACAAGCAGAGCAGACACACTGGGTGAAACAGAGAACAGAGGAGAGTATCAAAACAACAGTAAAGAGAGTCATCACAATGCTGGGCTCAACATGAGTTATCTTACTGTAGCTTATCCTAGCCATTGAATGTATTTTACATTACAGGCTAGAGCTAATGGTCGTTGCTATAGTTTTTTTGCCTTTTTCTTCTTTTCGGGTTGTAAATGAAACATGGAGGAGAGGTGTTTTGACATGGTTTCATATGCAGGTGATCCATTGTGACATTTGGAGCTTCTGAATGTTGTATATAGCACCTTTAACACTCACCTCACATCCTCTTTCTCTTTATATACAGACAATATCAAAGCAGTCAATAAAAACAGTAAATGACTGCTTTGATATTGTCTGGTTTTCTCATATCTGCTGACATACATGCACATACCAACAAAAATGTGTGCTCTGGCTCTTATCTCATGTTGTCTAGGTGCTTGTTGTTTTTTATTTTTTGTTTGTTTTTCTTTTCACCCATCAGCTTATGGCCATGGCTTTGTGCAACTCAAAGCAGAGATCTGTGAAAGGACTCGTGTCTGTTCAGTAAATCAGTCTAGAAATCTACTCAAGAAAATCTGAATATGCTTGTTAAGTTATGAAAGGAAATGTATCCAATCACTCCAGTTTTCTTCATTTCTATATTCAAATTAAATGTTCATGTAACAATATTAATTAATAACTTAATATAACCCTGATACTTTACCCACAACCTTGTATACAAATTTGAGATAGATAGATAGATAGATAGATAGATAGATAGATAGATAGATAGATAGATAGATAGATAGATAGATAGATAGATAGATAGATAGGCAGGCAAATAAGACTATCAAAATGAAGACTTTCCAAAGTTACTTAAATTAGGTTAAAAAAAAGGTGTTTATGGCACTCCTAGAGAGCTCTACTCATGATCCTGCAACTCAGACCTTTCTCCAAAATTGTAATGCAGACATGCAAACAGATTGGATTAATCTGTTGTGGCGACCCCTTGGGGAAAATACAAGGGAGCAGCCGAAGGTACATCCAAACAGATCCAAGTCTCAGATTCAGCAACGCAGCACATATTTACAAAGTAATATGATCCAGCCCATAGCCCTGACCTTTCTTATCTCAGTGATAAAATGTTTTAAAATTAACTTTTTTTTTCTGATAGATTCACAGGGGAATATAAAGGATTACTGAAACTCCACAGCTCCCAAAGAAGTATTTCCCTGAGCAGGTGTGGAATTACCTTCAAAATAGAACTGGAGTTCACTGACACAACAAAGCTTTTGTAAGGTCAGTCAGAAGATAAGAGTAATACTTTCTCATCTCATTTAATGCTGCTAAATTCACCTCATGCGAGTTGTCACTGGGTTAGTCAGCCATCT
The DNA here is from genome assembly GCA_015106775.1 of Etroplus canarensis. Taxonomy (NCBI): domain Eukaryota; kingdom Metazoa; phylum Chordata; class Actinopteri; order Cichliformes; family Cichlidae; genus Etroplus; species Etroplus canarensis. The sequence goes on from VUQH01011699.1 coordinate 8,510, forward strand.
ACTAAACAGACAAAATAAGAGGATACTTTTTGCAGAAACTCAAATTTGACAGGAAAAGGAGGAAAAAATATATTAATTTGAAGTAAAGTTGTCATATTTGAATATAATAGTTATTTCAAGTTTCTTTTATCTCATTAAGTAATTTTGTTTGTCTGTTTTTGCAGTTTTTGTTTGGAGTGTCTGAAAGCAGTTCAAAATTTTAAATGTGGGAATAAACACTTGAATCTTGGATCTTGAATGTGAATTCCTGTATTTCCACTATCATACATTTTCAGTTTCTTTTCTCACACTGGAGTGGTTGAGTTGATGCAGAATAATTTCGTTTTCATTTAACAACTGAACACAACTAGCAAAAGCCGATATTTTCTTATATTACAGTACCCTAGATGAGATGTTCCGACGTAATATGACTACAAATATTCAAAACTTCAAAAAGTTGATTGTCCTGATGTTTTCTTTTTTTTCTGATTTGTGCAATATATACTTGGGGAAAAATAACTAAGTTACTGTTGTGAGGCTATCTGAAGCTCCTTAAACTGCTTTACTATGACAGCCCATGCTTATTTGTTTTGGCATGTGCAAGCTGCTATCAGTCTGGTCACATGAAGTAGCATGACAGCACTGATAAAGAGTGATTGAGGCAAACTGCTGCACAAAGCACAAATGTGGTGACACTTACATCAAATATGCCAAGAAAACCATGAAAAATTTGGATGCCACAAATTATTTAATTCCCAACTGAAAACTGAATATTAAGGGGCCTTCCGTATTCATCCAAAATAATTGGTGCAAATAACTCTCCCAAATCTTATTGTGTTTAGTGATTTTTCTGATTCCATGACATTTGTGAAGACACTAACTTTCTGTTTATTTATTATGACTGCTTTTTTTTGTCTGTTTGTTTGTTTGTTTGTTTGTTTGGGGTTTTTTGCAAGCTGACTTTGTGGTCGGATCAGTTCCCAGTGGAACTGGGTGATCTTCAGCGATTTAAGAGAGGGGGACTCTGCTTTTTATACCCTCAAGCTGTGTTGTCTGTCAGTGAACACATCTGAGCTGTCATTCACAAGGTGTGCCTGAGCATTAACTGGTTAGACATCACAGATGTCATAGTTTCCTAACTGACAACCACACAGAGGATGCTCCTTCTAAAAGTACCCTTAGCCACCATTAATAATATTCACCTTTGTTGTGATTTTTTTATGCTGTTGACTTTTTTCTTTAAATGCATGCATAGTCTATTTGTTTATTTTATTATATTGCATTATAGTTTATATCGCTGCTTTTCGTGATTTCTAACAACCTTAAAGAAATAATTGAATCTCTCCTGTTACTTATTTTTTAGTTAGTTCATTATATATTGCTTTATTCCTTTTCTCTCTACTTCCTAGATTGACAGTTCTCTCTACCTTTACCTATTGTATATACAGTCTCAACATCCTCCCCATTATTTAAATGCTTTCCTTCTCCTCTATTCACTGGGATTCTCAGGATAAACCTCACCCAGCACTGCTGCTACCACACACAATATTGGTCACACTCACTGGCTGTTGTACTCCTTAAAGTACTCCTGGTAGAACAACAATTTTAATGCATTTTCCTCCTTTACTATGGCAGCATCATCTCCGTGTAAGAATAATTTTTTCAAGATGGAGGTGCATGTGAAAGCTTGCATGTGGGAGAGACTGCATTCAGAGTTCATATCATCAAGATGTTCCTTTGGTGTAATTCTTTCCAAAGGCAATACCAGCATGCACACTGTGACTTCAGCATAAGTTTATTGGAGCCCTGATTTAAGTTCGATAACACACTCAGTTATTTTCTCCTCATCATGCTGAGGAAACCATTTCATCCCCCCTCCCCTTACTCTAATTCACTGCCAGTTTCAATTAAGAGTCATAATTACTTTTCTCCCCGCTTGGTAAAATGAGTCCGTTCATGTTGATAAAAGATGACACTGACAGTTGTTTCAGAATTTCTATTAAACACACTCCAGAGCCCATTTATTGTTTTCAACTCAGGATAAAAACATAAAAATTCAATAATGTGACATCTAATGAATTACATTATTCTTGTCATAAACAACCTAACAGGCACCCTGTATTCTGTGCCACAATTTCTATGTTGCTCTCTAAGGCTAATGAGGCGGCATAGTCCAGTTACAGCACATACAGAGAATTAGTGTCTGTTGATTTAATATCTTTAGAATAAAAAAATCTATAAATGAGGATCTTCTTGAGGTCAGCTCAGTCTAGATTTTGAGACAAAGAGATATTGGTCCTCGATAAGTTCTTAAATTATGACGAGTTAAAATTTTCTTTCTATCTACAATCTAAAACTAAGTATGTAAAAAGTAAATTCAGTGTTAAAATCCAAACCAATATTTGCATGGCTTCAGTTACACCCTGCAGAATGACGAGTGGTTTCCAGTCCTTAAAGAAAACTTCATAATCTTACTAAAAGCCTATGGCTTGGCGTTACCAGAGTCTGAACTCTCTCTTCTCAGTAGGAGATGCAAAATTGCCAGCAGCAGCGAGCTGAACAGTGCAAACAGGATGTTTCCACTGAAACCTTCTTCCAAAGAGGCACAGAATAAGACAAGTTTTATTCTATTGCACATTTGGATTAAGGTACAATGGTCTCAGGAGATTTTATTTTTATGTGGCTCAAAGCAAGCTATCTAAGCTGGAAGTAGACAGTAACAGCAAAGTACTAGGTCCAAGCTACAGCAACATGATGGTTCAACTAAGATAAATATTAAAGAGTCTAATATAGAGTTATAGTTTGACATTTTGGGACCTATGCTTCTTGCTGACAATTAGGAGGCATATCAGCACTAATCTATATTTGGATAAATCTCTAGCAAACAGCCAGCTAACCTTGCCTAATTTAAAGACCAGAAACAGGAGGAAAAATTTACTAAAACTTTGTAGAAAAGCACAATAAAACAGTTACAAGCACCTTAAACATCACATACATAAGTCACGGCCACAAGGTTGAAAGATAATCAGAGGTCACCCAACAAAGTCACTACTCCCAGTCAAGCAATAGTCCACCACATTACCCTTTAAACAACTGCAGCTTTTGTTTTATGTGGATTTAACAAACAAGACAGAACAATAGTTAATGGGCTGTAGAGGTACTGTATTTTGTTACCATCTAACCCTGTCTCCAATATTACAACTGATGAATGAAGGTCTGCATTATTGATCTGTACCAACTGTGCAGCTGAAGAGAGCAGGAGGTGGTCAGGAAGGGAAACACGCTATGTCTCAGGTCACTGAGGAATTTTTTCCAATAATAAACCAGACCACATAGCTTTAATGAAGTGTTAGTAGTGTCAAAGAATAATCATAAAAAGCTGTACATTGCTGTCGTCTCTATAAGTTATTACACTCAAGTTTAAAAACAAAATAGTAATATATCTTATGGGAAAACACCAAACAGACATGTTTACAAGGTTAAAATCTTGATTTCCATTGGTAGTCTTTTAGACCCAAAGATGCAGTAGGGTGCACAGCTCTGACTGCACTGCCAAGCTTGTAGGATGATCATGATGGTCACTGGTCATTTGCTTAGGATAGTATGTTTATTTTCTCTTAAAATCCATCCTTTTGGAATTTATAGTATATGACTTTTGTTGGCAGCCAAGAGATTAGTGCAGTAGTTTTCACATTCACTTTACAAGCGAAAGATTCCTCATCCATTTCAAGGTGGGACACAAGCTCCTCTCACCATGGAGGGTTACGTAAGGAAAGGGATCTGGCGTAAAACCTCTGCCAAATTATTGATGCAGATTAATTCACTGTGGCGACCCCTTGGGGCAAATATAAGGGAGCGGCCAAAGGTACACATGTTGGCAAGAAAGAGATTAAAACAGTCAAGGCAACCCTCTGTTTTTTGCGTGATAGAATACATAAAATATGCAACCTTAGTTCTTTTTGGGAGAAATGGTTTTCTATGTCCCTACGGGTCTGTCTGTCACAGTTAAAAAGACATTCTCAAACTCCCAGCTCAAACTAAGGTCATTAAAATGTGCTGCCTTTACTCTAAGCTTAGAGGCAAAAATGCAGCTTTATTTTGAAAAGATGACTGTAGGGGCAAAACTGTTTTTTTTTGAAAGCCAGTTTGAATTTTTCATGCGAGTTTGGCTCCTTGAAAAACTCCAGTTCCATTTATAACAGCTGTACTCAGTGTTTGAAATCAGAGTGTGACATTCTTGCAACATGATCCGTTTTCTTTGTAGGCACTGAATAATGATTACCTACTGTGAACCTGAAAATACAGAGTACAATTAATAACACTGCTTTATTAATATATTTTGATATGTATATCTACCTTTAAATACTGTAATTATTATTTATATTTATGTTACAGCTGTTGAACATCTTTGAAAATGTCTCCCTTTTCTGGATGCTCTTTACTTCTTTCACTTGCACATTTACACTTCACATGTTATATTTCTACTATTAGTTACAAAGTGTTGTACTGTTGAGCATTATCTGAAATCATTCTAATTAAGTAATAAAGCATATGGCAGGAAATAAGTTGATACTGTGACCTACAGCATTTGCCTGTGGAAATGTAAGTGAAGCATTGCTATTACTAATTAATGGTAAAACCAGAAATATTAATTACCCATTACTGTTATCAAGACATTTGACTGTAGCGGTATAACTACAAAATGTTTAGTTCTTTACTTTGGTAACATTTAATTTTTGCTGCATCTGTTATTTTCCTGTTTCAATAATGTCTCTGTAGCTTTGGTCAGGATTTATTGTGTTACACATTAAATTGCCTACTTAAATGGAGACCCTGAATAAGTCAGTGACATATGGAAAACACTACACTGCAAGCTTTGCTTAAAGATTCTGAGCTAACCTCTAATATAAATTTGCCCTTTTGCAAACAGCCATTCACAGGCTATCTCACTTCATCTGTGGAAAGAAGGAGAAAGGTCCTCTTTATTGATATAGAGTATCATGTGTCCTCTTTTCCTGGGGGCAGAGTTGGCATAGGCCTGCGTGACTCATTAATCTGTTAGATTGGAACAGTCAGAACATTTGAAAGCCATGTCCCTATCTCTGCCAGTGTGATTCCTTCAATGAAACAGCTTCTTGGGCTTCAGACAAGGCAAGGGAGGCTATAACTTGTGTTTTCAATTACAAGGATATTCCATTTCACAAGTTGCACATTGCATGCTGCATCCATCTGCACAATTTGCACGAACATCCTCTCAGATCTACAGGGAAACTTGGACTTGCAATGACCCCATTTTAGGTTTATTTTAGTCATCTAGCCACTGACTAAAAGTCTATATAAGTTTTCCTCTTTTTTTAGAAAAAAAGAAAGAAAACCACATCATCCTTCCCCATATTTACACACAGACAAATGTTTAACAATGCAGTCTTGACAGACAATATTAGACCACAAATGTAAAATGAAATAAAGAAACTTTCAACAAAGAAGCCCTTAATACAGTTTTAAAGCAAAAGCTAAAAAAAAAATCAAGAAATTACAAGCACATTTGACTTTGCATTAAAATAGACCATCCTTTCTTAAAGGAACATATTAGTGCCACTGAAACTCCAGCCATCCTGCCTTGGTAAGTTCCAAAAGGGTGCAAACCTGCTGACAGATCTTGTGTAGTCAAGGCATTGTTCTGTCAGTTTGAGATAATGCAGTGCAGTTAGAATTAGTTAGTGGGAGCATTGTTATCAAAATTCATGATGGATTGTGTTGGCACACACATACTTCCTGTGATATTGCTACTGTGCCTATAGTTTTACATAAGGGAAGGTGTATAGAGTCTGAAAAAGAACATTTATTGATTGGTTTTAGCTTTTGCCCATTTGAGGCAGTCAGCTAAAATGTACCTACAGCACAAACACCATGTCATATTTCTTCCAAATGCCCTTCTGTAAGCTACGAGGAATACATTTAAACCAGCCACAGGGGCCCACAAGCCAATGTAGTCCTAGTGCCGGTCCCAAGCCCAGGTAAATAGTGAGGGTTGCAGCAGGAAGGGCATCCGGCGTAAAAACTTTGCCAAATCAAATATATGGATTCATAACACGACTTCCATACCGGATCAGTCGCGGCCCGGGTTAACAACGACCGCCTCCGGTGCCGTTAGTCAACAGGGTGCCGGTGGAAACTATGCTACTGTTGGCCAGTGAAGGTAGAGCCAAGGATTAAATGATGGAAGCTGAGGAAGGAAGAATGTTGTGCAGAGTTCAAGGAGGAGTTGAGACAGGCTCTGGGTGGTCGTGACAAGTTACCAGATGACTGGGAAAGTATAGCTGAGGTGGTGAGGGAAACAGCCAAGAAAGTATTTGGGGTCTCCTCTGGACCGAGGAAAGAAGACAAGGAGACTTCGTGGTGGAATGAGGAAGTAATTTAGAACACCTTCATCTGGCCTGGAGAAATAGTCTGTTAATCTATAAAAAAAGCCCTCCATAAAGCTAGGACATCTTACTATTTGTCTTTGATAGAAGAGAATAG
>VUQH01011700.1:8917-27984 GCA_015106775.1 Etroplus canarensis
GTGTGGGTGGTGGGTGTGGGGGGGGGGGGGGGGGGGGGGGGCAGTGATCAGAGTGCTTAATTGGTGAGAGTGGATGGCTCAAACCTGTAACCCAAGTGTTAAACCTTTGACTATAACTCTTACTGAGTCCTCACCCTGCATGTTTGGAGGCAAGACCTGCGCATTTCTGCTCCTCGTTAAAACTGGTCTTTTGATGAAACTGAACTCACCTGAATATTAGAGAGGCGGAGAATCCTAAAATAATAAAGACACATACAAGTTACTTTCTACAGTGAACCATGGGTTTGTAGTGTTTCAGGTCTTTGGTCAAATTTATAAACAAAGATCATTCTTGGTTCCTTTCAAAGTAGGAGAGTAGCAGCTCTACTCTAATGGTGCAGTAACAAATACACACATACACTATAAGGACAAAATACTGGGTCACCCCTCTTAATCGTTGAATTCATTCAGTCCTATTGCCACAGGTGTATCAAATCAAGCACCTAGTCATGCAGTCTGCCTTTACAAACATTTGTGAAAGAATGGACTGCTTGATAGAGCTCACTAATTTCAAGTGCGGTACTGCAACAGCATGCCACCACCGCAATAAGCCAGTTCATGACATTTCTTCCCTCCTAGATATTTCACAATCAACTGTAAGCGGTATTTTTATAAACCAGAAGTATTTAACAACTCAGCCACCCCATGGCAGATCACATTCAGTCACAGAACGGGGTCATCGAGCGCCGAGTTGCCAATGCCTGCTGACTCAGTAATTGCAAGATTCCAAACATCCTCTGGCATTAACATCAGTACAAAAATCACCCGGTAGGACCTTCATGGCATGGGTTTCCATGGCTGGGCAGCAGCACACAAGCCTTACATCATAAAGCACAATGCCAACCATCAAATCGAGTGGTGTAAAGCACACTGCCACCGGACTCTAAGGCAGTGGAAATGCATTCTGTGGAGAGACAAATAATGCTTCTCTATCTGGCAGTATGATGGATGTGACTGGGCTCGGTAAATGCCAAGACAACAATCACCTGCCCGACTGCACTGTGCCAACTGTAAAGTTCGGTCAAGGAGGGATAATGCTACAGGGGTGTTTTTTCTGGGGTTGGCTTCAGCCCTGAGTTCCAGTGAAGGAAGATCTTAATGTTTCAGCTCACAAAGCCATTTTAAAAAATTCTATGCTTCCAACTCTGTGGAAACAGTTTGGGGAAGGCCCTTTATGGTTCCAGCATGACTGTGTCCCTGTGCACAAAGTAAAGCCTATAAAAGGAATGGATGAATGAGTTTGGTGTGGAAGGCCTCAATTGGACCACACAGAGCCCTGACCTCAACCCCATCCAACACCTTTGGGATGAACTGGAATGGAGATTGCAAGCAAGGCCCTCTTGTCCAACATCAATCTCTGACCTCACAAATGCTCTTTTGGATGAAAGGGTTAAAAACTCCCACAGAAACACTCCAAAATCTTTTTGAAAACCTTCCTAGAAAAGCAGAAGCTGTTACAGCTGAGGAGAGGAAGGGACCAACTCCATATTATCATCATAAAAGCTCCTGTATATGTACTGTGTTGGTGTCCCAATACTTTTGTCCATATAGCAGTGACATGAAGTATTTGCATTTTCACGCATGTAGAAAAAAATCAGCAGCACCAAGGCTCAATATAAGATAAATCAGGATTATTTTTGACTCTGACTCATGTAAAACATGCGGTGGAAATAACCACAATAACAGATCCCCTTTAACCAGCCACGTGAAAAGCTGTTGAGTCATCTGTGAAATTTCTGACCTCACTGCTGGTCTTCCACTGATTTTCTCAGAAAAATTTAAGTGTTTCATAATTTTTCTCAGAATGTTTTCCCACAGCTTCTAGCCGACACTGAATTTAAAAACACTTGAAAAAATTTAGCCCATACAGTAATATCCTCAAGAAAACTAGTAATAGTTAACTGAAAATGCACTGTACATATAATCTGACATCTGTGAAGTGCTACAGGAATGGTACAAAAGGTTTCTATAGATTTTTTCTTTTTTTAAAATCACTGTAAAAAAAACAAAACTGGTCTCTACAGGAAGCCAATGTAATTGGCCCAACTCCAAACTAACCACAGCTGGCACCTTCACTGAAACAAGAAACTACACAGCCACCTTTAAAGTGTAAAAGGAGTGAGGAGCGTGACACTGAAAAGGCGACAGTTTCAAAAGATCCGATATTGCTCACACACAACATAAAAGGTCACCAAACAGAAACATAATCAAACATGATGCTGTGTGTGTGGGTGAGCAGAACAAAGCGGAAAAACACAGCGCAGCCTGTCATACAGCGAGCTGTTTACAGTGGCAGGTAAATAGCTGTCTATGCCTCAAACTGCACCAAGGGGCTGATAAATAAAACAGGAACGTAAACTCGTAATTGAATGTGAATCAGTATGTTTCGGAGCTTGTGAATACTGCTAAGCACAAATAAAGCTATTATCTGCATTATTCGCCATTCCAGTTCCCTTCCCGTAGGCATCCCCCCCCACCCTAATAGCACCACCATTCAGTTAAGATCTTCTTTTCTATCAGCGCGGCTGTGGCGGTTATCAGAAGAGGAACTTTAATGAAGCAATCTTCTTTCCCCCCAACCGTGAAAGAGCCCCAGGACCAATTACTGTGCAGCTCAACAGCCTGGGTGACACCTCCTTCCTCTGTTCTCTCGTCTTTATTGTCTCAAATGACATGGTTTGTTTTTTTAATCAAGCCTTTTTTTGTAAGTCTGTACAATGAATACTGCAATTACTGACCGGAAGGGTTTACACACCAACAAGAGACATGGTTGAGTAGGTGGATGCATGCATTTTCAAATGGAAGAGAGTAATACAGTTTTATTCCCACATGGAAACAACCCCGCACGCTGGGTTCAATCAATCGACACAGCAGTGAGTATTGAATTGAGGACGTATATCTTAAGAGAGAGCTTTGAAGAAGTGGCCGCCTTCTGGGTTTTCATAGACAACCCAGCTTCAATAAACAGACACTACGTGGACAGAAGTATTAGGCCACACATCTTAATCATTTAAATCAGGTTTTTCATTCAGTTTTACCACAGGTGTATCAAATCAAGCACCTAGCCATGCAGTCTGCCTTTACAAACATTTGTGAAAGAATAGGTCACTCGGAGGAGCTCGCTGAATTCCAGCGTGATACTGTAGTAGGACAGCACCGCTGCCACTGAAGTCAATTTCAAAAATGTCTTCCCTCCTAGATATTCCGCCGTCACCTGCGTGTTATTATTGCACATTCAGGAACCACAGCAAGTGGCAGACTGCGTAAAGTCATAGTGTGGAGGTTACTGAGTACTGAGGCACATAGTGTGTAAAAGTCGCTGGCAGTCTGCTAACTCAGTATCTGTAGGGTTAACATCAGTACAAAAACCGTGCACCAGGAACTTCATGGCATGGGTTTCCAGGACTGAGCATCTGCATGCAAACCTTAAATCACTAAGTACAATCCAAGCATTGGATGAGTGGCATAAAGGACACCACCACTACTGGCCTCTGAAGCGGTGGAAACAGTCTGTTGAGTGTCAAATCACACTTTTGTCTGGCAGAATTTGGCGAATGTCAGAAGAACGTTACCTGCCTGACTGCACTGTGCCAACTGTAAAGTTTGGTGGCACAGGGATGATGCTATACATCTGTTTTTTTTTGGAGTTGGCCGGGCCTCTTAGTTCCAGTGAAGGGAAATCTCAATACTTCACTTTACCAAGACATTTTAGACAGTTCTATGCTTCCAACTTTGTGGGAACAGTTTGGGGAAGAATCTTTTCTGTTCCAGCACGACTGTGCCTCAGTGCACAAAGTAAGGCCCATAAAGGCATGGCTGGATAAATTTAGTGTGGAAGAATCTGACTGGCTCACACAGAACCCTGACCTCAACCCCATCCAACACCTTTGGGATAAACTAAAACGGAAAGTGTGTGCCTTCCTGAAAGAGCGGAAGCTGTTGAAGTGCAAAGGTGGGACCAATTCTAGATTAACATCTATGGAAAGAGATATATCAATAGAAAGAGATGTCATAAAAGCTCCTGTAAATGTAAAATGTAGGCGGCCCAAAACTTTTGTCCATCTAGAGAATAGCGATAAATTGACGATGAAATTTCTGGAGAAATCGAGGTGGGACTGTTGGCCAGTTGCCAGTTAGTTGCTGCCATGTCATTGGCTGATCAGATATTTTAATTAAGGAGGAAAAGATCAAAGGACGGATGAGCTGTGATCTGCAACTGAATGGCCATTTAGGTACACATTTTTGTGACATTTTCTTAAACGTGAAAACTGTAAAATGTACGCCCGAAAAAAGTAATAACCATCGTCGCGCTGTTGAGCTGGTCGATTCAGCACATTAACTGGGTCTCCACGACCAATGGTGTGGGAAGAGATACGTTGCAAGGAAGAAGAATATAAATATTATGTGCATCAACAACAACAGTGGGGTTCTTTGCTTTACAACAATCCAGCCAATAAATGTGCATTTTTCCTTCCTGTGTTCACAAAGCCGTAAATAAAGCAGGAGATCTGTGAAAGAGCCTCAGGGTTCCTTACCAATTCTGCAAAATGCTTTGGAGGTGCAACACAGATTTCAATGAGGTAAGCATTTTTCCTCTCTGCGCTGCTGCACGCTGCCAGCGTCTGATGCAGAGCAAATGTTTGCCTTAAGCTAAAAATGTAGAATGCGGAGCATCTATCATTACCATAACACACATGCTTTGCATAAACGGCAGCACAACATCATGAGTCATAAAAATATCACTTAGCCAACAAAGCAATGCTGTGTACCCAAAGAGAAAGATGATACAAATACTGAGGAGAAGCTTCAGTTCCCTAAAATGAGGATCCACAAACCAAATGTGCACAATTTGGTAAAAATAAAAAAAAACAACAACAACAAAAAAAAAAAACCAAAGGACATACTGAGATCTAAATCATAACCTGTGTGGACAGAAGCTTTTTAATTGCTTTAAGAGCATAAAAAGCCTATTATGGTGTAATTATAAACACTTGCTTTGCTTGGATAAAAGAAGCTGGAATTTGTGCTGACATGCAAACTAGTAGCCTGGCCAGGGACTTACAGGAACACTGCTTCAGGAAAGAAAACTGCCTAAAAAACAGATCTGACTCTGAGACAAAACTGCAGCCTCTTGCATTTTATGAACTAAATTAGCAGAAAGTGCAATGTTAATATTTTTAATTTTACAGCCATCCACTAAAGTCTATTCAACCATAATTGGGAGCTGGTCTCTTCAGCCTCCCTGCTCCCTCCACAAAAGGCACTCTGGGCAGCCATTTGGTCTCGTGGTTGAAGGAGTGGGGTTATTACCAAAAAGGTCAGCGATTGGAGCAAGCTGAGCTGCCGGATCTGCCACAGAGCCTGATACTTCTCTGGTCTATTCCCTCGATGCCTCGAGGTTTGCAGTGTGAGGAACATAAGAAGATTTTTAAGCTGCAAGTTAAAAAAAAAAAACCAGCAGAGAGAAAATGATTATTCATTTGAGATGTTATTCAGTGGTTATTATTCATTTCACAACTCGCAACAGAATGTTGAGCGTTAACATTTCATCCCTGAGACCACAAATATGTCATTAAGACACTTTAAAGCTTCTTGGCAAGAGCTGCGATTTGTGACTCCAGGGGGAAATCCATTACGTTTTAAGATCCCAGTCACAAGGGTAATGGGATCTCAGAGCGACTGTTTACTTGTGAGTTACAGTATTTGTTCACTTGCCAAAAGATTCCTTGTGTTTGCTTTCTTGCCAGCCTCAGATTACCAGTCAGTCATTCTCAATGACCTGAACTGCTTCTGTGAAAGCGGTGCTGTAATGGCAACACTCCACCACAAAATGTCCACACGCTATGCTTCATGGTTGACTTCCCCACAAACCCATTAATAACACCGCGGACAAATGTTTGTCAGAAAACTACCTCACAGACGAGGACATTGAGAATTCAATGACACACATGAATCAAGGCAGGCCGTGTTCACTGTCAAACAAGTGCCGCAGTGGAAAACATTAAGGATAAATTAAACTCTAGCCTGTGTCAGAGGGAGAGCATGTGTTAGCTTCAATCTATATGAACCAATTTATTTCTTTTTGACAAAAGTTATTGTGAGGAGAAAAACAGTGAGGGGAGACTGGTTTGTCTGGAAAGACAATGGCTTTCAAGAGATCACCACATGGGAAGCAGGCTTAAGGAATACTCATCTTTAACTATATCTCAATATTTTTTACCCTTCCAGACAGTATATTGCTCCTGTCTAATAGTCTTGAAGAGCACTTTGTTCACTGGGGATATATTTATTTTGCATGTGAGGACACACACTGTGTGCACTATTAGGCAAGTATTCCCATCTCACTTATTTATTATTCTCACTTTAACAGATGAAAATAAACAACTTAAACTTTACAAATAAACATTTCTGACATTTCAAAAAATAAATCAGGGACCAATATAACCACGCTTCTTTGCAATAACACTCAAAAGTCTTCCATCCATGGAGTCTGTCAGTTTGTTGATCTGTTGCCCATCAACTTTTTGTGTAGCAGCAACCACAGCCTCCCAGACACTGAGAGATGTACTGTTTTCCTTCACTGTACATCTCACATTTAAGAAGGGCCCACAAGTTCTCAACAGGGTTTAGGTCAGGTGAGGAAGGGGCCCATGTCATTATTCTTTTATCTTTAGGGCCTTTACTGGCTAGCTACACAGTGGAGGACTTTGATGCATGAGATGGAGCATTGTCCTTCATAAAAACCATTGTCTTCTTGGAAGATGCAGACTTTTTCCAGAACCACTGCGAGAAGAGTGTGTCTTCTAGAAACTGGCAGTAGGTTTGGAAGTTGAGTTTGAGTCGATCTTCAACCTGAAAAGGTCCAACAAGCCCATCTTTAATAATTCCAGCCCACACCAGTACCCCACCTCCACCTTGCTGGTGTCAGATTAGGAGTGGAGCTCTATGCCCATTGCTGATTCAGCCAGAGGCCCATCCATCTGGTCCATCAAGAGTCACTCTCATCTCATCAGTCTATAAAACCTTTGAAAAATCTGTCTTCACATATTTCTTGGTCCAGCCTTGGCATTTCAACTTCTGTCTTGTTCAGTGGTGGTTGGGTTTCAGCCTTTCTTACCTTGGCCATGTCTCTGAGCACTGAACACCTTCTACATCTGGACATTCCAGGTAGGTCGCAGTTCTGGAATATGACAGCACTGGAGGATAATGGCTTCCTGGCAGCTTCACGTTAGATTCTTCTTTGGCAGTTCATTTGTGTCTTTTTCTCTCTCAACATTTTTCTCACAACCCTTTTGGGTATTTGCAATAAAACATTTGATGGTTATGGGTTTATGCCCTAATATTTTGGCAATTTCAAGAGTGCTGCAGCCCTCTGAACAAATTTTTTTTTATAGTTTTGTCTGTTAGATCTCTTTTCTGACTCATTTTGCCTGAGGAAAAGAAGCTGTCTAATAATTGTGCACACCTGATATAGGGTGTTGATCTCCTAAGGCCCCCACCCTCCCTCATTACACAAATGCACATCACATTGTATGTTTAAATCCAATAGGCATTCAAGTTTATACAGCTTAGAGTTGGAAAGTATGCATAAAAGTGATGATATGGTTAAAATACTCACTTAGCTAATAATTGTGCATGCAGTGTAGATATGAAAGATAATAAAATAAAACTGTATAAACCTATATGTAAATTTAGATTTGCAGCAGAGGTGGAGAGTTTGAATGTACTGTACCATACTGTGCATAAATCTTGAGCCACCCCTCATTTCTCTCTACTTTGCTAGGAAAATGGGGATTAGGTGCAAGAATGTATTGAAACATATGCAAACATAGCTGGAACGTCAAATGACCACCTTTATTTTTCAGCACAGCCTGAACCCCCCCAAATCAACTTTCTTGTCATTTCTTTAAGTAGTGTAGTGGTTTACAATTTCTCTTCACAAGCAAAAGGTCGTTGGTTTGAATCCATGTGGGGGCACAGTTCCCTCTCACCACGGAGAGTTGCGCAAGGAAGGGCATCTGGCGTGAAAAAAAGCCTCCGCAAATTAGCCATGTGGATTAATGTGGTAACAACTTGAAGAGAATACAAGGGAGCAGCCAAAGGTACATTCATTCTTTCAGTTGTCTTCAGAACAGTTCTAAAGGCTTCTTGAAGGTCATTCCAAAGCTCTTCTTTGGATGTTGGCTGCCTTTTGTTCTGTTTTCTGTCAAGATGATCCCACACTGCTTCAATAATGTTGAGGTCCAGGCTCTGGAAGCTGTTTTGCACGTATTGCATGGTCAGTCAAAATCTGACCACACTTTTTATGTTGACAGTTTGATAAATTTTAACAAGATCTCCAACACCACTGGCTGGAATGCAGCCTCAAACCATGATAGAGCCTCCACTGTGTTTTAAAGATGGGTGTAGACACTGTGTTGTACCTCTCTCCTGACCTCATTCATATATATTGACAACAATTTGAGATGAAAATTTCAAATTTGGATTCATCAAACATGTCAGAAGTACTTCCTAATGGAATTAGATAATGATTTACAAGACCTAATAATCACCTGGTATTGTCATGGAAATCGGGGTGCCAATTCTGAAATTTCTAAAACTTTCATGAAGGGTTAAGATCTTGCCTTGTGAACGTCATAAATACCTCGTATGTGAATTTGTAACATGCTCCTTCTGTTTCCTAAACAATTTGTCTTAAGGATAGGTCTCTTTGTTGTAACTGCTCCATAATGGTTTGCAAGGAGTCGTAAAGGTATCATAACCATTTCTTACCTATTTAGTAAAAACTCCACTCCAGATGCCACGTCACACTTAATCATTATCAATTTTATGTTGCGTTGATTCCTTCTCAGCAGCCACCCTTCCACTGAGACAATTTCTGATGAGGCTTCAGCAAGCAGTAGATGCATCCTGTGTCAGGTCTTTGCTGGATTTTTTTTTCCCCCATTTCTTACCGACATGATTTTCAGATACTGTTCATCTGCTGTAGTTTTTTAGGCCTGCCACTGCTTTTGTCTTCCAATTTCCCAAATTCATCAAATTTTTTGAGGACGCACCATGCCGAGATATGCCAAGTTTTCAACTAATAGCTCTCTGGGAATCACCTTGTTTGTGCAAAAATGCAATTTCACTATTCTGAAAATGGTCAGGTAAAATGAGTTAAAAAACAGACAGTATTTAAAGGAAAACTTTGAAAAACCATCAGACAGCCCGCAGAACTACACCACTTTAAAGATTATAAGAAAGTCTGGAGCACTGGAAGCTAAATTTAAGGAAAT
Source organism: Etroplus canarensis (assembly GCA_015106775.1). NCBI lineage: Eukaryota > Metazoa > Chordata > Actinopteri > Cichliformes > Cichlidae > Etroplus > Etroplus canarensis. The sequence goes on from VUQH01011700.1 coordinate 18,235, forward strand.
GAGGTGTGACTCCTGACTTTTGAACAGTGCTGTATGATGAGGCATTTTTTTTGTTGTTTTTTTTAACTTAAAACAAAAAAAAAGGAGCCTGGGTCTGGTGTATGAGGTAGGTGTTTACCTGCTGGTTGTGTTTTTCTCAGTAAACACAGACTCGGCATGATTACTTCATTCCATGTTGTGCAATTTCCATGAAAGCATCTGTGCTGAAATTATTTTCTCAGTAAGTCAGTACTTTCTTGTAGAGAAGGTTGCTATCTGCTGGGTTCCTTCAGCGCTGAAGCATTCTTTGTCATTATTGTTGAGTTATCTCGGCTGTCTTCGGCAATCATTTTGAGGCCTGAAAAAAACACAATTCTTCACTTATCCTTCAGTAGTTTCCATAGGAACCTTTTATCAAACTTTGATCAGGTATTGTGAGACATGCTTGCTTTTGAAAACAAAGTGAATTACTGTGTCAAACTAATTTCTCATACTGCATTCACACACACAGTGTAGGGATATGGCAGTATACTGAGTCATCTTTGTTTTCAGTCTGAGATTCACGCACAGCAATGCCCCGCTGCTTTTACCTTTCAAAAATATTCCTATTTAAAAGAATGAAGCATTTTATTGGAAGTTTCATAAATGGAACACATTTAAATGGGGATTTATATACCGTTTGCTCAATATGAAAAACACAAACACCCACTGAAATGTTCCTCAGCAGCCTAGATTTTGCAAGTGACCACAAAGCTCCACATGAATTCACACCAATCGAGCTTGTTCATTACAGGGCATTTGATCTTCTCATAACTATCCAACCAGTTTTCTAACCACTTATTGTCAGCAGTATTTTACGGCCGTTGTAATAGCTAAAATATTCATTTGCTCTCAGTTAAGGAAAATGAGACTCTTTGGGTTCAGCAGTTGAGTCCAATTGGCAATGACAGTTTTGTGTAAACTTGGAATTCCTTCTTTAGTTCTTCAACCTGTTGGATTACATTACTGAGCTTTATGTGCTGGACCTAAATACATGCAGACTAAAGGAGTGGCTCCCAATTAGTAGTTGCATTGAAGGCCAAGCTTGTCAAAAAATAATTTGAAATGTAATTGATTTCTTGCTGAATATTGCTTATTACTAAAACATGCTTATTTACTGCACAAGTACTCTACAGTATTGGAAAAGCGAGGCCAATTAATTAGTCTTTGATGTGCACTGAAGACATTTGTGTTGAGATCAAAAGGTGATCTTTTTCAAGTGAGGTAAAGTAAAGCGACAGGTATTCCTTCTTACTTGGGTGTGTCATATAAGATTGATTGTTTAATCATTAAGTGGCCCAGGATATCTATGCTATTTAAGCTTTGGTTTTTTCTCTGAAAACTGCATTTGGAGTGTGGAGGTGCAGACCAACATGAAGACCAGAGAGCTGTCAATGGGAAAAAATGTCGTTCTGAAGCTGAGAAGTGAGGGGGAAATCCAGAGGTATTTCAAAAATATTTGGCATAGCCAGTACTGCAATTTGGAATGTCCTTAAAAAGAAGAATGAACTTGTTCCAGTTTGCTGAGCAACAGGCATAGAACAGGTCATCCAAGGAAAACAATGAATGATGGCAAACAAATGGTTGGAGCAGTAAAGAATATCACAAACAAGCTCAAAAAGCCAGGTGTGGAAATATTAGTCCATTTCTCTAAGGGGACTCAGAGAACAACAATACAGAGGCCATACTGCAAGACGCAAGCTACTTATCAGCAGTAAAAATCCGAAAGCCATTTTGGAATTTGGAAAAAAGTACATAAGCAGAGCCACAGTAGTTCTGGAACAAAGTTTTATGAATTGACAAGACAAAGATGAACCTCTACCAAAGTGATGGAAAAGCCAAAGTATGAAGAAAGAACGGATCAGCTCGTGATTCTATGCATACATTTGTGATGCATGGTGGAGGTTGTGTCATGGCTTGGGCTTGCATGACTGCTGCTGGAACAAGCTCAGTCTTTTTTCATTTACCGTGTAATTCCTTGATGATAGAAGTCCACAGAAGCTTATTGTCAGTTTACAGAGAAATACATCCAAACTAAGTGGAAGGATCTTTACTATGCAGTAAGGCAATGATCCAGAACATACAGCCAACAAACAATGCACTTCATCAGGAAAATGTAATCCCGTCAATCACCAGATCCCAAGCCAGTCGAACATGCATTTCTTCTCCTGAAGAGAAGACTAAAGGAAGAAACCTTGCAAAATAGACAACTACTAAAAGATGCTGCATTTTATGCTGAAAAAGCATAACTAATGAAAAACTAATAAATCTGTTGGAGTCTATAGGTTGTAGGTTTGATGCAGTTATTCTGACCAAGGGTTATGCAACCACATATTAAATATTTTTGACCTAAATATAGTTGAAAACTTACTGTTCCTCTTCCTAGTTCACTTGAAAAACTGGGTGGTTTGATAGAAAATGTGTTATGTTCTCTGCTGTTTACCATATCTAGATGTAAATACCAGGATATAAAAGTCATATTTTGATCTCACACAGAAATGTCTTCAGTGCACAGTAGAAACAATTGAAGTAGCCTTGCTGTTTCAAAACTTTTGGAGGGGACTGTAAATACTTACAGTACAGACCAAATCAGTGGCGCCTATCTAGAAGTTGGATTGTAGGCCAAGCTTGTCAAAAAATAATTTAAATTTGAAATGTGAACAAGTTCCTGCTGAATATTGAATAGCATTACTAAAACATGCTAATTCACTACACAAGCATTCTGTATTAAAGCCATGTGTGTTGGTTTTTGAATCTCCTTTTGAGTGGAACTGAAACAGTTCTGCAGAGTATCTTGGGAAGCACTCTGGTCCCTTGCAGCTCAGTATGTTTTATCTTCAGGACAGGCATTGTTACAGTGAGTGGTCTGCAACCTGTCCTTCTCTCTTGAGCCCTGTGAAGAGTAACTAATTGGTCCAAAGGTTAAATATGTAACTTTCCCTCAATGGATTTAATAGGACTATTAACCCTCTTTAATCAGGGACATGTGGATAATATACAAGTTGACCCCTTCACACACACACACACTGACTCTCATATTTCCTGTATCGCAAAATGGTGCAGTCCCCTGATTCAACGTTCCCTTCAGGTTGCGTCTGTTGAGTGAGACTCGTGCACTGACTGAACTGTTTCCTGTTTGAACCTGCAGGCACGAAGCACAAGACAATGCTCGAGGCCAGGAGCGGTGTGGGTTCCATCAAGTCTTTTCCTCGAGCGGGAGTCAAAAGTAAATTGGCTACGTCCTCCAAATCATCCACAGGCCTGCAGAACAAAACGTTTTACTGTGAGACATGTGACGTGCATGTCAACTCAGAGACTCAGCTTAAACAGGTGAGAGGGATGAAAGGAAACTGAGACACTCTGAGACACTCACTCGCTCATATGAATATTTTTATAAAACTTTTAAAAAGCCATTTAGAGATAATAATGACATTAAATGTATTTGTCATAGTATGGCATTTTCCTTAGTTATATTGCAGTAAAATATCAAAGTAAATTAAAACTAATTACATTAATTATTATCTAACATGTTTAATTAATTTTCTCAATGAATCATTTTGCCTTTGAAGGAATAGCCTGGCTTTTCTTAAAATATTATTTGAAAAATTGATTCTATCAACTAAATTCCCTGCATGTGGACAAGAAATAACCAATCATGTAACATACAGCAGCTAAATTACATTAAAGTATCAACTATAAAAAGATCTATGTGCTTTACATTTGAAGATGTGACCACACCTTTATTAGATAGAAGCTGGAGGAGTATATATACAATTAGGTCCATTAAGTTTTAATTCAGTGGGTTTGGCAAAAGAATTGCATTAACTGTTTCAGAATTACAGCCATTTTTATACACAGTCCCCCATTTTTAGAGGCTTAAAAGGGACAGTTGACTTGGCAAGCTATTTCATGGCCAAGCAGATAAAAGATCTGGAATTGATTCTAAGTGGTGGTAGCTATTCACTGAAACTCAATATGAGGTTCAAAGGGATTTCAATGCAAGAGGGCCATTATTAGGCTGAAAAACACAACAAGAAACCTATCAGAGAGATATCAAAAACTTTAGGAGTGGCCAAAGCAACAAGCTTGAACATTCCTAAAAAGGAGTGCACTGGTGAGCTCAGTAACACCAAAAGGCCTGGAAGACTATGGAAGACCGCTAAAGATAATGATCACAGAATTCTTTCCGTCTCATTCACACAGCATTGAGCCAAGTCAAGAACACTCTCAAGGAGGTAGGTGTATCATTGTCACATTTTACAACCAAAAAAAAAAGGCTGAACAGTTCATTCAACACTTTTGTTCAACCCCTTGAATTAAAGCTGAAAATCTGTACTTCAGTCACATCTTGATTTTTTAAATTTTAAGTCCACTGTGGTGGTGTACAGAGGCGAAAAAAATGTCTAACTTGCTTTTAGTTATTTGCATTTCAAGCCATCAAACGAGAACCAAAAACAGACAAATGATACAAGCAACATTATCAGAATGCACTAACTATAACATCCAGTCAATAACAGCGCTGACGCTTCCTCTTCTTTTGGAGTTTGGAGTGAAATATTCGCGTCGTTGTTGGGAGAAACTGAAACAAAGTCAACTTCCAAACTGATATCTAAATTTTTTTATGATTTCAGATCAGCTCCAAAAGTTAATCGCTTGTGTTCTAAGTTGGTCTTCTAAGTTGGGCCAAGTCCTGCAACTGGTAAGATATTTGTGCCAATCCATCTGCACATTTTTTATGTAACTCTGTAAACAAACCAAACCAAAAACACAATATAAATATTTGAATGAAGCAAGTTCATAATCAACAGACACCAACGTAGGTCTTATCTGACCAAGTGAGCTGACGCTTAAAGATCATACCAGGGTAACCACTTCTGCAGCAAGCTGATCTGTGATACCAGAATATAGTTGGCTGCTTATTTTGTTTGACTTTCTCTGTATTGTTTCCCAACATGTTATTCTCTTCTTCCCACTCAGCACTTTGTTGCCCACCTCGGCACTTTTCAAGGACGGCCTAATTGTGTATTCCACCCCTCGCCATCTGTGCTGCGTAGAAGCAAACCGGGCTATCGCAATCTTCCTGAGGATATCACAGATCTGGTTACTGTGCAAGCAGTGCCACTCCCTTTTTTGGCGATCCACTGGCTGCCCCGAGAGGCCTGGCTCGGCCCTCCTTGGGCAGCTCCCCGGCCTCGAGATAACACATCACAGAGACACTTCAATCCACAAGGCACGGAGGCATGTTTTCATTCATAGCAATGAGTCTGCATCAGAACTCTTTCTGGAACAAAAACCGTAATTCTCTTAGAGCTGTGCAAGACTTTCTTCTCTGTGAGCGTCACCAGCTCTTTCTTTACTGTGCCCTTTGCCACTGAGGGAAAGGAGGTAATAGCTTTCACTAATTTGGCCCTGGGCTGTGCAGTCAAAGCCATATGCCAGAGTGAATCTGTAAAGCTAACATTAGGCAGCAGATATCTGAGGCCAGCGGCTGTAGGCTTTGACATCCTGTATTACACCTAATTGCCACCAGACATTGCATCGAAGTCTCTGCAAAAATCCCCCACAACCACCTGCTCCTCGCTCTGTTTACCTTTTAAACCAGGAATAATGCAGGGGAGAGCAGGGCGCGAGTTCCTCACTCTCATTTTCTGACACCCGAGCTGAGGATTGGGGAACTGGAATGTCAGTAGAAATTTGAATTTGAGACGTGTTGGGATAGTTAAGGGGTATCCCCCAGTGCATTGTGTTGCAGGGGTACAGTGTATACTTTTCTGATTTATGTGTTTTTGTAAGAGTAATGAGAGAGGGAGAAGACAGGGCAGGGGTAATGTGGAGGCATAACCGTAATTAGTTGAATTAGAAGTTTCACAGTCATTTTGGTAACACGGGGAAACTTTTAATGCATCTCAAAGCAAGAGGGGTGTAAATATATTCTGTGCACCGACATATGGTTGTGGCGATGATGTGGCGGGTCTACATTTTTAGTAATTTTGTGCAGTGTCTCCTGCAGGCTGTGTATTAAATTATCCCTCTCTGCCACTCACCTCTGCTCTCCTCCAGCATGAAAGAGATGGGGAAAATTCCACACCCTTGACAGTGTAATGACGAAATGATATCATCGCCCCGTATCCTCTAACACCACGGTGTCAACCCCTAAATAAGTCAAGCGTCGCTTACTCTTTTCAACTAATAAAGCAGGCTGCAAATCTCAAACACCGCTGAGAGCTGTGCTGCATGGAAATAATAACCCACTTATAAAACAACAGTGTTTACGGACTTTATGACTCCAGATTGGAAGGAAACCATGAAGTTTTGTTTCTAACCTAATTCAATTTCTCCGTCTGGTACACTTGGATACCAACCTCCACATCCAAGAGGTGACCTAAGTGATCGGATTTGGCTGTTAGCTGTAATGTATTTTGGTCTGAGTGGTTAGTTACAGTGGCGGCCTAGAATAAAAACACTGGCTTCAGTGTAGACTTTTTTTTGTGTGTGTTTCTGCTTATATCCACCACAGACTGTCTGTTATCATTTATTGTAATCAGTGTAATGTAAAATTGAGGTAATGCAATATACAGAACTTGAACACGTAAAGGATGAAATGCAATTATTAACTGCCTATGGAAAATTCACCTCTGTTTCACTACGTCTCAGGTAAGTTCAGCCAAAGAACAGATTTCATATGCACACATTTGTATAACCATGCAGATTTACCCTACACAGCCCTGTGATAAAGAACATTTTCACAGGACTGTGTGCAGGCATATAAAAACTACACCTCACGGTTCAGTATCTCATAGAACCACCTCTAGCAGCAATAACTTGAGTAATCATTTTCTGTATGACTTTATCAGTCTCTCATATCATTGTGGAGGAATTGTGGCTCGCCCTTAATTACAGTGTTGCTTCAGTTCATTGAAATTTGTGGGCATTTGTTTATACGCAGCTCTCTTAAGGTCCTGCCACAGGATTTCAATCAGGTTGAGGTCTGGACTTTGGGTCGTTGCAACACTTTGATTTTTTTTTTTCTTTTTCAGCCAATCTGTTATAGGTTTGCTGCCGTGCTCGGGATAATTGCCCTGTTGCGTGACCCGGTTTTGACCGAGCTTTTGCCGTCAGACAGATGCCCTCACATTTGACTCTAAAATACTGAGGCATACATGGTCAACTCAGCGACTGGAAGGTGCCCAGGTCCTGTGCCTAAATCAACAACCCCCCACCGCTGTGTTTTCCAGTTGTTATGAGCGGTTTGTGCTGATATGCCGGGTTTGGTTTTTACCAAACAGGGTGCTTTGCTTTCCCAACATCTCCACCTGGGTCTTGTCTGTCCAAAGCATGCTGTTTCAGAAGTTTGTCCAGATTGAACTTTGCAAATATAAGTCATGCTGCCCTGTTCCTGACCATCCTTCCAAACAAGCCATACTTGTCTTTTTCTAATTGTGCTGTTTTGAACTTCAGAGTATGATATGTGGAGCTTGGGTTTTTTCAGTTTCTCTGAGCGTTGCACAGTCAGACCTTGGAGTTTGATGGTCATCTAAGTAAATCAATCAGAGTTTCTTCTTCTCTGTCTGGCAATTTGCAAATATGGGTAACATAGGGGTGAAGCACTGCAGAAGACCCTCCACAGCAAAGTATAAAAAATTTTCTTTTCATATTAATCGACTGCAGCAGCATTTTGTGCTGTTGCATTGAAATACTGAAATTAAGTGCTGCACTTTGCTGAATGGTAAAAGGTGGATTTAAATCTGGCATGTTAAAGTGGCATTTAACAGCTTGTAATGTTGCATTTGATTGGCTCACCTTAATCTGCAAGAGGAAAACTTGAGACTGAGAATATTGCCCCTGTGGTTACATCTTTAGGCTCTGAAGGTATTTCTTTTTTGTTTGGTCATTCTATAAAGGCTACACTGACAGCAGTAATAAATAATAAACCTTTTAAAATGCTGGAGAATACATAGACACACTCTGGCTCCTGAAATATTTAGGTGGGGGGAAAAAGCAAAGAAACTTCTTCCTTTGATTTTAAGTTCATCTGACTGAAGGAGCTAATGCCAGATTTTACTGAAACCTGCACACGATGATCAGCTACAGTAATGGGTCTTCACTCAAGGAAATATATATTGTTTTAAGGGCACTTTTCCATTTTCACAAGAATCACTACTCCTAAGAGTATAGGTTTAGACTGTAATGTTCATAAAATTAGTGCTTGCATGTGTCCCTCTGCCATCTGTAGATTAGTGCTGTGACATGAAAATGTTATCGCTTTCTTTCAGTTCACACATTACAATTACCTGTGGATTGTGATGGAGCCGGATGAGCTGTTATGTCATTGTCGACGTTCTGGTTTTTTGCGCGCAGCCAATAGCTCTCTCCATTGACTGACCTCATCGATCCTTCATATGAACCTATGTGTGGTCTTTGGAAAGAGACAAAACAGTTGTACAACTAAGAATTTAAAAAGGTTTAGCTTCATATTTGTCACGTTGTTGTCGTGCACTTGGTATCTTAGGTTGATCGGTTCACTCATGACTCGTGCCACATGAATAGAAAGTGTTCGATTTTACGTTTTTAAAATTTTGCTTTTCTGCCACATTTGAGCCTCGTACTGATGTTTCAGAAAACACCGCAAAGCAGCAGACTCAGCCTAGCTTACTGAGAGATGTTTGTTTTTTCTCCTTTTGGTCTCATTATAAAAAATTATTATATTTGGTGAAGGGAGGGGAATATTCCTGTGATTGCAGTTTGTGGACAAAGTGGCCGCTGTTCAGCAAAGGGTTGTTGGCTTCCTTTGAATGAGACCAAAGCAGCACACCCAGCCACCCCTATGGACCACAATAGACAGACACAGAACTATGTTCATATTTTACACTTACGAACATTTGTCACTGGGTGTCACATTGTGTGTGTTTGTTGGGAGGGGGATGCTGAAGGAGATTTACAGCCTTAATCAAAAACTGGCTCATGGTTGGAAATGTAGCGTGAATGATGTCATGAAACTGTCCCGACTCTGATGCTGTGATTTATCACACGATATGGGACTCACGAACGAGAGCATCAGTAGAGGAAAAAAGTCAAATCAACAACAGGGACAAACTTTCACAGGCTGTCCTGCGTAGTGTAGGCTGGGCGCACGTCCGTCCACATTTCCTTGCCAGTAAAGCAAACAAATGTACATTTGGATATTTTCTTTTTCGCCTCGGATGTTACACAAACCTGTTGCCACCGAGATGATGCATCGCGCCGCCAGCCCTCCATCAATATGGTTAATTACGCTTTCTGTGAATTCATCGCAGTTGTCTTGTAAATATTTTTGCTGGGAACCAGGTTGTTATTCCCGCAGAAGTTCCACACAGTCCAGACCTTCCTGAGATGAACCCAAGCATATCCCGTATGTCACTGTGTATCTGTGCTGAGAGGAAGCATGTCCGACTGCACTTTGGCACTTCATTAAACAAAATCTTAAACGCTTGAACCACGAGCCAGCAGGGACTTCCAGAGAGATGGAGAGAGAGGGTGGGTGGTTGTGTTGGATTCTTTGGAATACACACACATGGATATATTGTGTAGCCTATTTTGCAAAACAAAACTTATGCAGACTGAGCGAATGAGCTACATTTTTATATTTCACATCTTTGTGAGTAACATACTTAAGTACTTTGGGTTACTGGTCAGGCAGCCCCTGAACATATCCCAAAATATGGATGAACTCTACACACATATATAAAAAAATTA
>VUQH01011700.1:38698-49900 GCA_015106775.1 Etroplus canarensis
CCCTTTAAGGGCCTGCTTGTAGCCTATCCCCTCAGCAAGTCCTGGGTTCCATTTTACAGTTTCAGAGAGTTCACATTTGATGGGTTTTCTTGTCACTTTATTAGCTTGAAGTGTCATTAAAATGATGATTGTGACCACACATTTAGTAAGGACAGAGTGTGTAGAAATTAAACCTTAACCTTTCCTTTAAGAGCTGAGCCCTTGACTCTTTTCACTTTGTTGTCATCTATTTATCTAATGACTCCTTCACAGTTTAGACAGTGGGCTAGATTCTGTCCACTCCTGTATGCCTAAAAAAGCATAGTGCTGCCATAACCCTAATCACCTAATTGCCCTGCCCTGCCTCATTAGAAAACAAGCCTAACGGGAAAATCGCCTTAAGTGGCATGAATTAATGAGACCTTCACATTGGGTGCTGAGTCATCAGAGGCCTGAGTCAGGGCGACGTCACCACAAAGGAAATGGCTGTTCCATAAACTGTCAATGGGCATTTGGGCAGAAGCAGAGAGGCTGTCATTGACCTTCTGACCGTCATTATAAAAGTTAACAGTATTTGGTATCGTGGTCCGTGAGTTTTGGCTCATCCTTTTAATGAAGGGAAGTACAGCGCCACACTCTTATTCTGTGCAAAATATACTCAAGGGCCACTTCATTAGGCATACTTATTCAACTGTTCCTTAACGCAAATATAAAAACTGCCTATCCAATGTGGCAACTCAGTGCATTTAGGCAGGTAGACATGGTCAAGACAAACTGCTGAAGTTCAGAGCAAACATCAGGACGTGGAAGAAAGGTGATTTAAGTAACTTTGAACGTGGCATGGTTGTTAGTGCCAGGCGGACTGGTCTGAGTATTTCTGAAACTACTCATCTGCTGGGATTTTCCTGCACAACCATCTCTAGCTGTTACAGAGAATGGGCTGAAAAAAAAGAAAATTTCCAGTGAGTGGCAGTTCTCTGGACCAAAATGCCTTACTAACGCCAGAGGTCAAGAGCGGACTGGCTGCTTTGAGGTGATAGGAAGGCAACAGTCATTCAAATGACCATTTGTTGCAACCAAGGTTTACAGAAGAGCATCTCTGAATGCACAGCATGTTGAAGCTTGAAGCAGATGGGCTATAGCAGCAAAACACCACACTCTTCCACCACTCTTCCCAGCTAAGAACAGGAAACTGAGGCTACAGTTCTCACAGGATCACCAAAATTGGACGAATGGAACAATGTTACCTCCTCTGAATTCTCTCAATTTATGCTGTGCATTTGGATGATGGGGTGAGAATTTGGTGTAAGCAACATTAAAGAATTGATCCATCCTGCCCTGTATCACGTTGTTCTTATTATTATATCATTATAAAATCTTAATTTAAAATTGCATGTGTGATGCATTTACGTGATACATTTATTTATGCTTTTTAAATGTGTTCATTTCACTGCAAGACGTTGTTATATAGTCAAGTCAAGTCAAGGCAACTTTATTTATGTAGCACATTTAAAACAACCTCAGTTGACCAAAGTGCTTTACATCAGTTAAAAGGAAACTAAACAATAAAAACAAACACAATAAAACAGATAATAAAATATATAAAAATTATAAAATTAAAAAAAAAAACAAAAAACAAAAGCTTAAAAACAGCTTGCCATCTGGGATTAAATGCCGTAGTAAAAAGATGGTTTTTAGCAGTGATTTAAAATTTTCTGAAGACTGTGCAGCTCTGACCTGATGAGGTCCACAGTTTGGATCCCACTACAGAAAACGCTCTATCCCCACAAGTCGAGCTCTGGGAGCAGCCAGAAAGAGCTGGTTAGCTGACCTCAGTGCTCTGGATGGGCAGTGAGGCTTAAGGAGCTCTGACAAATAAGAAGGCACTAGGCCATTCAAGCATTTAAAAACAATTAGTAAAATTTTAAATTGAACTCTAAAATTAATAGGACGCCAGTGTAAACATTCAAGAACTGGGGTTACGTGGTCATGCTTTTTCTTCCCAGTCGGCAAGCGAGCGGCAACATTATGAGTAGTTTGTAGGAGATTTACAGCTGACTGGTTGAGACTGACATATAAAGAATTGCGACAGTCAAGGCGTGACGTGGTAAAAAAATGTGAATTACTCAAAAACATTTTTAGGGAGGTAAGCCTTGACCCTTGCTAAGAGTCTCACTTGAAAAAAGCCTGTTTTGACCACAGAGCAAATTTGTTGAATTTCAAGTCACTATCAAAAATGACACCCAAGTTTCTAGCAGACAAGTTACAGTAAGAACTAAGACTGCCTATAGCACTGACGTAGCCATCTAAAAGGTTCTGGTCCAAATGGTCCAAATAAAATAATTTCTGTTCTCTTCTTATTTAGACTTAAACAGTTTTCATCCATTCAAGCCTGAACATCTTTGAGACAGTTTAAAAGAGCTTGAACAGTGGCACAATCATTCGTTTTAAGAGTCAGGTAGAATGTACGTCATCTCACATATAGTGCTGACGTGGTTAGGCCTTTCAGTTCCAGCAGCTGTTAAAACAATTGATTTGTTTCTTTGAATGAAAATCTGCAATGCACTTGTGACAAATGTGAAACTGATGAAGAACATGCCATCAAACACATGTTCCAGGACCATATTGAACTTGACGCTGAATGACATCCAAAAAAGGCATGACTGCAGCGATGACCCCATTATTTTACCCATCAGCCACTGAGGTTTTCAGACCTCATAACTCACCGGGCTTTAGGTCAGTGTGTGATGACTTCATTATGCTTGCTTCCATGGAGCTGCATTCCTACCTGTTGCCCTTTGACCTATGTCGTGCTGTGTGAACGGTGGGCATGCGTCTCTGAGATGCACGTGTTCTAGGATAAAACAAGCTGTAAAATATCAACACTGTCAAGGTTGTTCTTGGAGAACACAGTGACTTGAAGCTTGATCTATGGAGGCCGGCTTTAACTTTTGCAGCTGCAGTTACAGTGAAGCTAAAGCACTTTCTTCTATTTGGCCTCATCATTTTAACATAGGGTTGAAATTTATCTTTTATTTTGATCTTTTCTTTTTTCTAATTTATGTTTCTTGTTGCTTCAGCTTTCAGACCATCACCCAGATCTGTATATATTAAAAAAATGAAATCACCAAATGAATATTTGACTTACATTTCTGAAGTCTTTAGTTGAGGATTTGGCATTGCCATATGTTCTTTGATTACTTGTTTGTTTGTTTGTTCCTTTAAACATGACTTCTTGACCATGAGGCAGAGCTGACTGAAAAAAAAGTAAATAAATAAATATATAAGCCCTAAATAATATTTGGCTTCATTATGTATAATAATGTAAGCATTACCAATTCTTGCAAAATGCAGATGACAAAGAGTTGAACATTGTAGTTGAGCCCAAAAACACAGTGGGGGAAAAAATCTAATAAGATTCAAAATATAAGGAGGGTAATTGTCTCATAAACTTCTATGCATTCAGAATTGTTTTGCAAATAGAGGAGCTTTCCCTTGCAGGCCATTTGAAAGAATAGATGTTTCACAGTGGCTGTGCTTTTTGAGACCTGGAGGCTATATCCACTTATTTATTTAGAACCGAGGGTCTTAATCAGGTGCCATCCATCCATTATCTTCTGCTCATCTGAACTCAGGTTGTAGGGTTAACCAGGGTTTCCAGACGTTCTTCTCCTCAGCAACACTTTGCAGTTCCTGCTGTGGGATCTCAAGGTGTTCCCCGGCCAGATGAGATGTATAATCTTCCCAGCACATTAGGGGTCTACCCCAGGGTCTCCTCCTGGTTGAGTGTGCTTAGAAAACCTGCTAAGGGAAGTACACACAGTCCCCTGACAATGGAGGGCAATGTCCAGGGCAATAACCCTCTGGTAGGGTCTCCCAAGGCAAGTGAGTCCCGAGAGAGGGACCAGACTAAGAGTGATTAAAAAATTCTAATGAAGTGGAAATCTCAATACTGGTTAATCTTGTCTGGAAGTGGAAAACCAGGACCCCATCCAGGAACCAGACCTGGGAGCGGAGCTTGCAAGTGAGTGTCTGGTGGCTAGGCCTGGATTCATGGAGCTTGGATAGGCACAGCCTAAATAAATGGCATGAATCTGCTGCAATGCAGACTCACACGTGTGGTTGGGTGCATTGTGATCTGGGCAGGAGGTGAAGACAGGGACCTGGTCACATTGATCTTCTGCTTGCAGACTGTGTTATAATCAGGTGCTTTTTTATTCAAACAAAGAAGATGTACAAATAGAAGTCCACACAAAGAAACATTTTATTTACTACTTCAACATGCAAGCAGCACGTGCTTCTTGCACCTATAGTCATCGAGCCTTGTGTATTCCGGAAGGTCACCAATGCCTGCAAAGGGGATATAACCTGACAAGAGCATTCAGATATTGTAATCAGGTAACATTACACTCTGAATGAACCTCATTTCCAATGGCTCTCAGCTTCTTTACAGAAACCTTTTATGACAGCAAGTCCTGCTGCAACTTTCAAATGGGCTAGTTTTGCATTTAGTATAGCAATAATACAAAAGAAGGCCAGGTCTTAAATGATTAGCTTTACACTTCTTGGTGCTGGTTAGATAAGAAGACTGACGCCGCTCTGCATTTGTTTTAAATACAGAGCTAGAGCCGGGACTGAATTAGCTTGGTCTAGCATGAAGAGCGTAGGTAAAGGGAAACAGCTAGAGGTAATATGTATCACCTAATCTATCTCAAGTTAGGTTTAGAGTAACATTTAAGTGTGCAGTTACATTGTTCTGTAATAGTCTTGCAGGGCGTTTAACTCGCATAGATGAGAAGAAATTATATATTTACAATGGTTCAGTGAATGGATGACTGCATGAGTTTATCAGTCTGTCATTCTTTTCCCTGCAAAAGTCCAACCATCTGTCTCTCATCTTCTGAAAGTATTTACCGTTCACTTCCCCTCTGCCTGCCATCCCTCCATGGGAGACTGAAGTGTTGATAGTTTGGAAATGATGGCTCTACTGATTCCTTACTTTGGCAAACTCATCACTCTAACCTCAGTCTTCAGCCTGGGGTGATATAACTGCAGCCAGACTGTGCAGCAGATTGAGTTGTACAACAGCATATTAAGGAAGAAATGCTTTGCAGCCATGAACGCACTCGCTGGTTTCAAATCATAAAATGAAAGGGGGCGTTTTTTCGAATGCCAGAAAAGTATTTCATCTGGACTTGAAATAAAATGATAAAAATTATAGAAAAGATTGATCTAGCCACTGTGACCTCACATGCTAGTTTCTGGACTCTTCTTTTTAAACACAACATTAGAGTTTTAGCTGCCCTGGGGGTTGCTGGAACCAGACGTTACCATATTTAGATGGTGAAGGTGAAGTTGTCAGCTAATTTCTTTAGCGAGCTGCATTCATAAACTGAGAGGGTGAACTGCAGACAGGCAGATATGTGACAGTTGAATAAAAAGTAAAAAATTATCTCACCAAAACTTGAGGACCAACGCCATAAACATCCACTTCAGTGACCTAAATTAAAGGATGTAGCTTAACGGATAGCAACCAGCTGCAGCCGCCTATCTTAGCAAACCACTGAAGGGGGAAATGAGTTGTAGAGACGACAACTATTTTTTAACAGACTGTGAACTTGTTATTTTCATGGCTAGAGGCAGGCATTTTAATAGGAGTCAGTCAGGACTAACTCACTTTTAGAGTGCACCACAAGTGGGCTCTGGAGGATCTATAGTTTTTAGCACTTCTATGGCGGCTGTTTTTTTTTTTTTCAGTTACAAAGGTTTTTGCTTGAGTAAAATTAGTTTTAAATGAAAAGTAAAATCACATGCATGTCCATTTGCCAGAAAATCAGACACGTGAACTTACTTACGTTTTTTTTTCCCTCACAAAAATAACAATAGGCAGACTTTGCAATGGTCGTAAACTCTTAGAAACTCAAAATTGATCAAATAATGCAGCAGTTGGAGGCATGATTAGTTTGAACTTGAAGGATGAGTTAGGCTAATAGGCATTTAGTAGATACATTAGCAAACCTGGGTATTTTTTAGTTAAAACCATTGCTTGTGTTAACTATTTACCTTTTTTCACTGGTCAATCCACGACCCAGGAGGAAGACCCACTCTTTGTTTACACTACTCACAACCTTCTTCAGTGGAAAGGCTGTAGATAAAGATAGATCTGTAGTTGCTGGCTAGTAACACAGCAGTATGTACAGTATGTGGCTTGTGAATTGTGAACAGTGGTCAGTCAGGCCAATAGTCCCACAATATTCTGAGACTAATCAGTTGTGACTACAAGATGACGCCACCACCATACCTCCCTCTAACACCTCATACAGTATGTTTAGTCCTCCATCTCCCTCCCCATATCTAATTCTCTGACTCCAGCCAGTGTCTCCATTGCTGCCTGTCCAGACAGACAAAAGCAATTCAAGTTTGCCTTGTTTGAGTTGGGTCTGGGCCTCCCAAAACTAATACCTGTAAGCCCTATAATATGGTAATTTGTAGCGGCTGGAGTAAGGAACGTGGATTTATCAATAACTGGGCTAACCGGGCTCATATAGTGAGCTTAGATTTGGTTTTTGAAAGGAGACGAGGGGCACACTGAGGGGCTAGGTGAAATAGAGGTTATTCAATAAGGGGGTGGCTGTTATTCCAAAAGGGAACCAGGGGAACTTATAGGCTGTCATTGAGCAGGCACTGACAGCCTCGTAGACTGACACTCCTGTCTCCCCCATGGGAGAAGTAAGTAGATGACATGCTTGTGCATATGTGTACATGAGCACATCGATATATTTAGTAAAGCGCACGGGTTTATAAAAGTTTCCTCATATAAATTTTCCTAGCATCAGTTATGCAGGTACTGTAGGTAACACTGCTCTGACACATCACAAATGCGTTTTCTACAAAACAGGACTCGAAGTTTTCAGTTCCAGATTCTGGCTGCATGCATCAGTTTGAAAATGATTTTCCTCCATATCCCTGATCCAGACTTTGTGAAATGTGAGAATGGGAATGTGTGTCACATGCAAACAGCATGACTCTGTATAGTCCTTAGTGATAAAAATCCCAGAAAACTGAGTTTAAATTAAATTTTTGCAACATTTTTTTCAAACATAATTATTTATCTGCCTTAGTATCTGCTAATCAACACTAAGAACAAAGTACATCATTTAGTTATTATAAACCAAATCAAATCTCATAAAGTAACCTGATGGCTGCAGAGGGGAAGTTGAAGAATTAACAAAATGATGATTTATTCCCCTGCAAACAAAAGACTTCAATAATAATTTTTGAATTCTTTCTCACTGCCAGGACACTACTGCTGTTTTTGTCAAAGCTGATGGTATCAGTGCAGTGACATATCCAGCTGGGGCAATAGTTGGATGAGTGTGAATCCTAACTGTTCACATATGTGTCACATTTAGTCTAATGACAAAAATGCCAGGAACCTCACAGTTTGTCTGATTTTTTGTTATAATTCTTTTTTAATCCTTCTCAAGTCTTTGCATATGGACTCAAAACAGGACCCCATGCCTTCATGTTTAAAAGCATTAGATATCATCAACCACCTCATTTGATGGAGAACCACAAAGCTGCCAGGGGTAAAGCCCAGACTTTCATCCACTGTATGCGTCAAATCCTCTCAGCTGGATGGCCAGAAAAAAATGAGCAACATCAACTTGAAGCAGCAGACAGAGTAATGATGCATGGAAGAAGAGATCTTTAGAAGGAGGTGAGGATGTCTCAGGTACATCCACCAGTCATAAGACAGTCCCTGACCTGGAACCCACAAGGAAAAAGAAAGATGACTGTGAAACATCCGGTGTCAGGACCTCACCACAGATGCCAAAATGACAGGATTGGGAGAAGGATGGGTGTTGTCGATAGCCTGTGCTCCAGCAGGGGCAAAAGGCCTAACCAACAAACATGAGTTTTTCAATATTTATCTGTTTGTTGCAGGTGGGAGAAGTTTGCCTCTTAACGTTTGTTTAAAGGTAGTTTTATAACCCTAACCATGAGTTTACCCCAGACTTAACCACATAACCTAACCAAACAACAACTGAACAGGTAAAGCATAACATGAAAGTAACATGAAGTGTAAAAAATGGTCCCAGACCAGACTCTACCTCATGTCATCTGGTTGGAGGTCCATGCAACCCACAGTCCACACATTGGATTGGATTGGATTGCTTTATTGTCATTTCAACTACATATAAATACACAGTGAAATGATATAGCGTTCCCCCAGGACCCGGTGCCCCATACAAGGGTAGTGCCAGCCAGCCAGGGCCCGCCTCTGGCCCAGCACAACACCCCGCCCGCGATGTCCTCTTCCCCGGTCACCGGCATCAGGCGACGCCAAGGACTGAAGTCCCGGTCCACACAGCAAGCCGAGATGTGAGCTCCCAGAAACCGCCCATCCGCAGCATCAGCCCTGCAACGATACTCCCCCAGAAAGCAAAAACTTTGGTTTCCCGGACGCTGCCCGGCAGTTCATAAAAAACAATGCCCCCGGAGAGCCAGTTAGCCTCGTCCGGGAACGGAGCTTCAACGGCATCTGGTCATCCTCGATCCTCTGACTTTCGAACATGAACACCACTTTCCTGGCGTCCACAACATCCGAACACCCGAATACCAGGTCAAAACCGGGTCAAAACATGGACAATCACAGGGGTACAAGCACCACCTTGGTTCCGGAGTGACCGCGCACTACCGTCGCGCTGCCATCTTGGCCCAAAAAACCGAGATGCCAAAACAGCAATTGACGCACTGCGATGAGAACACGATGACTATTTTTAATTTTCTGTCTTTGAGACATGAGAGAATAAAACTTTCTGGTAGAGTTCCTGTGAAAGAATGAAGTCATATTCATGAAGTGAAAGAATGAAATACCAACAGAGTCAAGCAAATACATGCGCGCACACACACACACTGACGTAAGGTAAACAAAGGGAGACCAAGAACATTATTTTTATCCTTAAGTGGACTTTGTAGTTTTTTTTCTTCTTCTTCACATTGGAAATCAATGCAAAAGGGCTTTTCCTCTGCAAAATTAAATTATGCGAAAGGATCGCTCCTTACATTCATAAAAAACTAAATACAACCCATGGCCCAATAGTCTGTAGGCGTATAAAACTAAATGCACCTCATTCACCTTCAGCACCAATAGCATGAAGTAACAATTTTCTGAATGAATTTTTCAGTCTCTCACATTATTGTGGAAGAACTTTGGCCCACCCTGCTTTGCAATGCTACTTCAATTCACTGAAGTTTTCAGGCATTCATTTTTGCACAGCTCTCTTAAGGTCTCCCCACAGCATTCCAGTTGGGTTGAGATCTGGGCTTTGACTGGGTCATTGCCAAACCTTGATTCTTGTCTTTTTCAACAATTCTGTTGTAGATTTGCTGGTATGCTTGGGATCAGTGTTCTGTTACATGAGCCAGTTTCAGTCAAACTTTAGTTATCAGACAGATGGCCTCACCTTTGACTCCAAAATGCAGGTTCACGGCCAACTCAGTGACTGCAAGATGCCCAGGACCTGTGGATGTAAATCAAGCCCAAATCATCAGGCCTCCACCAATGTGCTTGAAAGTTGGCATGTGGTGTTTGTGCTGACATACTGCATTTGATTATCAGCAAATGTGGTGTTGTGCATTTTGGTCCAGCATGTCCACTTAGGTCTTGTCTTTCCAAATTAAATTGTTCCTTGTGGTTGTGTTCAGATGCAGCTTTCCAAATCTAAGCCATGCTGCTGTTTTCTTTGTAGAGAGAAGAGGCTTTTCTCCGGGCAGTCCTTTCAAGCAAGCCATTCTTGTTCAGTCGTTTTTTTTTAACTGTACTGTCGTGAACTTTAACATTCAACATGCTAACTGAGGCTTGTAGATGTAGATTTTAATATTTTTTTCCGAGCACTGCACAGTCTGACCTCAGGGTGAATTTGCTGAGACTACTTGCAATTTTTCATTCCTATGGAAAGGGAAAGGGTGCGCTTAGTCTTTCACAAAACTGCATAAAGTCCTGTGAAAACTTTTTGTTTCATAGGACTATATGGGATCAGAATGCGCAGTGCGTCAGGAAGGTGTGTGAGGTAGGAGTGAGAATGGGTCAGCCAAAACAACAGCAATTGACGCACTGCGATGAGAACACGATGACTATTTTTAATTTTCTGTCTTTGAGACATGAGAGAATAAAACTTTCTGGTAGAGTTCCTGTGAAAGAATGAAGTCATATTCATGAAGTGAAAGAATGAAATACCAACAGAGTCAAGCAAATACATGCGTGCACACACACACACTGACGTAAGGTAAACAAAGGGAGTGTATTAAGTCTCCTGCCCACTGTCTTTGCATCATACCTGGCTCCAGAGCCAGCGAAGTGCTGCATAATGAACTGCAGAGATGAAAGCAGCTCTCCAGGCAGCAGGAGGCACACTTCTTTGCACCGTGAAGTGTTTTTGGCCCACGCTATCTTCTTTCCAATCTCTGCGGAAAAAACAGGAGCAGACCCGGCAGATGGTTGTGATAAGATAAAACCACCTCCGCGGGGGAATGAATGCAAGAACACATGTCGCCAGCTCTCTGGAGCTGTTTACCAGGACAAACCATTTTATTCATTTCACAGTGAGAGTTTTTCATTTTCAGATTTTTCTTTGATATAGATCGATTTTAAAATCAGACATGTATTAACAGTGACTCAATTATTTGCTTAACTGTTAGCTGCAGCCATTAAAAAGGCCCATTATAACACTAGAGCATGTTTGCTTTTTACTAATTATGGGCCGTAGCTGCTTTTTTCCAGCTGTCATGCTACGAAGTTTAGCCTGGTAGTTGAGAGAGACCAGAGGTTTGGGTTGCATCATGTTGAATTGACTTTGTTTTATTGCGAAGCCGATCCACGGGCTGGAATGATGCACCCATGCATCACGCTGCAGCTGCAGTTGCAGCCTGCAACATCTTATTCTACTATGAGACCCTCAAACTTAAAAAAGAAACTGACATATGTTCACTGAATCTGGTTGTGACTGTGGTTGTGTAGTTAATTAGCGCCAATGTGGCCACACTGTTAATCACCTTCATCCCAGCCTTCTCACAGTTTGTTAATACTGGATCTCTGAGATTACCTAGTCCTAATGGACTCATTAATTACACACACTTTGCTGTGTTTTTAATTAGTCATCTGTTCATGTAGCAAATCAGCAGTGTTTTTTTTTTTTTTTTTTTTTTTCACATGGGGTT